>JAECUM010056220.1:0-27364 GCA_016617855.1 Megalonaias nervosa | reverse complement strand
AGATAGATATAGATATCGGTTTGTAAAGAAAAAATAAACAAACAAATTTGTAAAATAAAATATAAATTCACGTTACAAGATAACTGAAACTGTGCACTAGACTCAGGTCTTTTGTCAATTGCTTAACATTCAAAGCGTAACCTGATCCAATAGGATGCATTATGCAATTCAGTGTATTCGATTGGTTTGGATTAATGGTGAGTACAGGTTATCTAGCTTTTGCAAATAGTTAGGTCAAACTGAGTTCTGAATGTTGAACAGATGTTAATCTATGATGATTGAATTGTTTTCGGTAGATTTTCTCTGAGGGAGACAAGTAGCCAGGGGAACTTAGCACCACCCTACTATCATCATCTGCGAACCAATTGAATGGAAATTATGCTATGTTCACTAGTATAATGACATTGTTGACATTGTCCAATGCCTATTGTGTCTGGATTAAATTGTTATATTGGTACGATAATAAGGGAGGGGTCTTCTGCTGTGCATACTATCGCGAGTTAAAATAGTTTTATCGCAGCCATTCTTAATGTTTTAGTCTTCTGAAAAGTGACGAATGAGACAAAGATGTTTCCTTAAGGTGTACATGCTTTTCTTCTGCTACAATGATTAATAGTTTAACTAAATTCATTCTGACCAGAACACAAAAATATGCTGCGGAGAATAATACGAATTTTATCAAATTTATTTAATCCAACGTATGTGCTATCATCAAAATCGCCGTCTTCGTCATCATTATTAACATTGTCGTCGTCAGCAGTTGCAGTATAACCACAGTTACCACCACCACCATCATTATCATCATCACAGTGGTCATCTTTGTAATCGTCGTCGTCTTTGTTAGCAGAAACGACAGTTACCCACCCAATCATCCCCACTGTCATAATTACCAATATCGTCAACCGAAAGCTCGTTTTCATCTCCGCCTATATCGTTGTTATTAATGGAAATTTGTTCAGATTCATTTAGACCTAATCCGTTAGATTCTTCATACAGTTGAGATTTATTGTCAAATGCTCGTATTCTAATTTATAACCAGGTTAACATACCTGCAAATAAGGTTTACTTCGATGTCAATTACATTCTAAAATTAGAAAAGCTCAATACGTGCTTTAAAAAAGCAACTTGGAAATTTCTGAAGCTTTACCACTAAGACAGTACAGGTGGTGGATACATTTAATTGTATTTTTCGTTTGGCACCCACTCTTTATTGATAGTAAGCTGTCCCCGAGCAGGTGCTTGCGCAATTTCATTCGGTTCTCTTCTTTTAATTTAAGGTATGCTTAGGAAGTGCACGAGTACTAAGTACACGTATTGGTCACGAATGCTTTGGTTTGATTTATGAAGTTAGAAATTTGATGAGTCGTCTATTTATACCATCTGAGTGCCAAAGCTTTATTCAGACTGGGTTTAACTAGTATATAGGACGCCTGCACCTGAAATACATGCAAATCATTTAAAACTTTAACTGTATCGTCATATTAAACCTCTATATACCGTTTGTACTTGTTTATAAGTCGCTTCCAACTACAAATTGCACTGACCAAGAACTGCTGTCGCATAATATGTGGGCAAATCTTGGTGAATGCAGATTTGTTTTAAGAATAATCAATAGAACAAGCAACAGAGACCCTGATCTGCCCGCCCATTATGCGACGGCAAATCAGGGTATATGTTATTTGTAGATGGACCAAACTTATAAGTTAGCAAAACACGGTAGAATACCGGACCACAAAAACCGAAATGTTGTGGTCCATTACTATCTTTATAGATAATTCAAGATGAGGTGATCACCATATTTGCGTACTTTATAAGAAAACGCAAAGGGTAACGTACAATCAAATATGAACCCCACAGTAATGCGTACTCACTTATTATGTCCTTACAGTCAAATACGAACCCCACAGTAATGCGTACCCACTTCTTATGTCCTTTACAAACAGTTGACTGCTGCCTTACAACTAATGTTTTATTGATTGACGATAAGCGGTACAATGCCTATTTCCCTTGCTATATTTCGTTGTGTCTGTCTTAACTAGGTGTCCGAAAGTACACGCTATTGTTCGTTGTGTCTGTCTTAACTAGGTGTCCGAAAGTACACGCTATTGTTCGTTGTGTCTGTCTTAACTAGGTGTCCGAAAGTACACGCTATTCTTCGTTGTGTCTGTCTTAACTAGGTGTCCGAAAGTACAGTTTTATCTGTACGTAGTTTAATAGCTGAATTTGCAATGGTTTGGATGTGTTGCAATTCACATGAGCAGCTGACCTTCGAAAATTCAGAGAGATGACTTCAGCAGTTTTATCTTTTTTGTAATTCCCTAATGTGACTCCCAATGCAAAACGACAAAATAGTTTCCCGAAGTCCATCAACGAAAGATAATCCATGAAGTCCGTAAACGTAAGGTAGTCCACGAAGGCCATCAAAGTAAGGCAGCACCATGTCATTTTATTAGGTACGACAAATAGTGGGTTCACCAGCTGTTAAGATACTCGAGTCACTACTTAAAAATAACACAGGACATCGTTTAGGACCACAAACTGATGAAGTCCGAAAATTTTTAGCGCATTGTAAAAGATTTGCAGTATAGTGATCTGTTTGGCAAAAAAAAGAAACCATCGTTCGGTTTTAAATTAAATTTAAATCTGGTTTACATTTGCATAAGAAAAGTAGACATGTTACTTTTGGTGATTCTATGCTTGATTGTCATACACTTTTATACGTGTGGAAAAGGTGCTTTGAGCAAATTGTAAACAATCACATTTCTCCGTCGTTCCCGAGACCCATTCCCTGCCCCATCGCATGGATATTGTATTTTTTTAAAAAACTTCTTTACTTGTGAGATATTCCTCTTTGTGGTGGCCAGAAGAAATCCATGTTGGCATCTTTAAATGGACTGGTGTTTCATGCCAATCCATAAAGCTTGAAAAAAAAAAAAAAAACAAGAATTACTAACAAGACTTTATTGACTGTTTTCTTTTTACTGACTGTTTTGTTGGTCTTCCAAACGTTTAAAGCATATCCATATTTCAGTGCAAATTATTTAAAAGCATTTATATTTGATTTAAACAAGATGAATGGGGCCACTTATTGTAACTTCTCTGGAGGCCTCACTGTTAAGACTGAAATAAGCTGGCTTTTCTCTAAGACGATTTTAACCGTAGGCAAATATGGCGGTCTGGCGCAGTAGGAGGATTTCAATATCATTCTAGTATTACGCGTGGTCCGCGGAATAAGATCGTACTTTTTGAAAACTCACTAATGCCAAATAATATTATCGTATTGTCTTTTTTACAATGTATGAATTGCGTGGCAGCATTGAAAACAGTGTAAACTTGATATGCGACTGCAGATCTGGGTCTATATTCTTTGCATTTGGACTCGACTTATAAACCAGCATGCGAGAAAAACTTGTTTTCATTATCTGCTAAAACAGCAGTTTAACATGCAACCCATATTTGTGTGATGCATTTACGATTCTCAGCTATGTTTGAATTTATGTACATGAAATTAAATTAATCACGGTCAGAGCTAATTTATTTTTTTTTAAATCCGTTTAGCAATTGACATGCATGATTATAAATGTTATTAAAGCACTAATGGCCTGGTACAATTAATTGATTCAGGTAAGTAGTACCTGTATATACGTCAAAATGTATTGTAAACAGTAATAAACATGCTCAGTATAAACTGTTCTGTGTTATGCAAAGATTTGGACATAATTCTGTTAACCTGATATAAATGATATCTATAATCTTTGTTTACGCGTCTTGTTTTCATGAAGATCAAAATTTTCAATACACATGCTAGTGTTCGCCAATGAGAATGTTGTTCTGTTTTTTCTTCCTGAGTCGATCGTCGATAAAGCTTTCTGACTGAGATCAAAGTGAATCATAGCGAAGTGTTTATATAACGAATAAGCACTGGCAACATGTCGGCAGGAACGAATAATGCTGCTGAATCTCCGTAATTGATGTATTGACAAGGGAAATCAATGAATAACTAATATACATCTTATGCAAAGTAAAAAAAGAAAATATTAGAGATCGCATAGCCAAGATGGTAAGGGCATTACTTCGGAAAGTGAACCTCACTGCTGCCCTTCATATGAAGTTTCCAAGTTTTTTTTACAATTAGAGGTATTGCCGACGGAATATAAAAGCTTCCTGCAATATAAATAGTTGCAATTATATCTGAAGATAATGTTAGATATTCATTTGGTAATCGGTAGAGGAATATTGTGAAAAGTGTGCAATATCTTCACGTGTTTGCTTTAAAGTGTTCTCGAACTTGTACTATAATCATTCTTTATAAGATGTTGCGATGGTACTCATATTATAGAAAAGACCTGTTAAAAAAACAAAAAGAAACGAAGAGAGTAGAGCAGTCGTATTTCATAACACATACATTTCTAATATTAATAAATATGTAGGCATATACGATGATAGTATAACTTAGCAAACAAAATAAAAATGTTTAATACACATATTAAAATCAATAAATACCTACAATCGAGAGTCCTTTTTTATCCTTAAGTTACGAGGTGGCTTCGTACAAACAATAGTGTCACTTGATGTTGAGAATTTCTCAACATATTTGCCTCAGAAATGTATTATGGTGAACTACAAACTGTTTTCTTCTATTCTGAGACTTAGAAAGTTCTTCACATTTGGAATAGATCTGAACGTGTCCAGAAATATTGGTCAGTCAAATTGTTTGAAAAGGCCTACATATGGGACGTAAACTGTTACACTTGATCGATTTCTATTAAGTTAGAAAAGGAATGTAACCTATTATAAACACACGTTCACACACATAAATATCTACTTAATTTACTTTATTTAATGTAATAAATAATAACCTTAAAGCAGATATAGCGGCTTTTTTGTTTAGAATATTGTAAAATATTACCATAGGTCATTTTAACTGATTATGAAATATCAAGATACGTCAAAACGTTTGTGGTATTTACCAAGAGGAATATATTTTTGACTGATTTTAGCATCTTAGAACATATTACAAAATCACAAGAACAAAATTATGTAATTTTTCTTATGGTGCTTTGCGGCACAGCAGCTCAAGGAGGTTATTAAGTGCGGAGATAAGTGGAGCAATGTGCCTTGCTCAAGAAAACACCACGGTAGCTGACCCAGGCTGGTCCGATGGTAGGATTCGAACCCTCGCCCTTTTCGGTTGTGAGACCGGCACGCTAACCACTGGCCATCCACGGCCCCTCCATTAACAAAATGAAGCGTATTTTCAAAAGCGTATTTCTTCGGAACTAAGTTGCTCAGTCTCAAAATAGCATGTGCTAAGAACGCCAGAATCCATTCACAGGCATTCGGTAATCACCCCCACCCCGACACAACCATACTTGGTGTTTATTGTTATACGGCAATGTTTAAAAAAAAAATGACATTACATATAATGATTTATTGTCACAGCAACATAACCCAAATTCCATAATCCTTCACATAATGAATAAAGTTCGGGGAACTGTATTTATCTTTATTGACATGTGCTAATCAGTTTCTTATGCAACTAAGAAAAAATTTGCATGGAAAAATCAGGTCTAACGCATACGAAATATCCATTAATTAAGTAAAGCTTTCACTAAGCTCGCAGAGTATTGGGGTTTGCTTTACGAGAATTATTATGTGGGCTTTTCAACATTGCACTTACTTTAATTTAATAATTCCATGCGTGAGTCAATCAGATTCTTGAAATCTTATTTTGCAGCTTCTGCTTTTTTCGTGTCAATTATCCAAAGCAGCCTCCAGGACCTCACTTATCTAATTCTCATGTAGCAGCAATAACAGGACTACTAATACCATTGCTCATTTTATCGTAATTCGATTAAAATGATTAATTGAAGATTTTAATCCAGTATTTTACAAGTTAAATGCGTTAGCCTGGATTACAAAGTTATTTGCTTTTCAGTGTTATTTTGTAATCTGTTGTCGTTTATTGTCACATTGTTGTTTCCTCAATACAAATTTTAAAATAAAACCATGTTGTCACAGAAAACTATTATAATTAGTAGCATTGTAACTTGCTTTGTAATTTGCAATGCCTGCCATGGTTGTTACCTTTGGCATTTTCCAACATTCATCCATCTTTCACTATCTTAACCTCTTCTGTTTTAAAAATTGCATTTACTGCTTCTCGTCTAGCTGGAGAACAATCGATATAAAATCATTGATGGCTAACACCAAAATGTAATATTAAAGATAAATCGTACCGATAAACCAGTTTCATCGTTTTGTTGTAGTTACAGTAACGATTATTCTTATACATTATTGTTTTCTTTACAACACATCCCGATGTTCCGTCTACTAAACCTTGCCATATTAACAATGGCGTCCTCATCACTGCACGAGAAAAATGTCCAAATATGTTGGAGAAGAAAATGTCTTGAGAAGAGATTTAATTTAAAAGATATTGTAATTCTTTGCACAATTTTGTTCTTTTTGAAAGTATTATACTATTTTTCATATAATCCCTTTGCTTGTCAACCAATCCTTCGATTAGGAATGCATTCAGGCAGGAAACAAGTGTGCTCCAAAAATCGTAGGATGATTCGCAACCATACAAAGGAATACATATACTTAACACATTCAAATAACGCTAGTAAATAATTAAAACATGACATGTATATGTTTGATTTCCTTAATCCAAAATTTTTCCGAAAGTTGGATTTTTCTCAAACTTGTTTCACACCATTCCATTTCACTATCGCATTGACATATGTGACACGTGTCAAACATGATTGAAAGAGTATACTTATATCGACAAAACTACACACGTGTTTTATTCCGAGTGGACGGAAAGAACGAGTTTAATGCGGCATAGGAATATGTCGAGGCCGTCAAGCCAAGACGTATGCTTCTAAGCCGCTTCAAACGAGTTCTTTCCACGACTCGGAACAATACACTTACGTGGTTTTGTGCTTATTGCATATCCCCTTTTTAATCACACATTTTTTTTTTCACTTTTAGTAATGTATACTTTTCAAAATATGGCATTTCGCGTTTTATAAAAGATAGTGTACAACCTCTGAAAAATCCCCTTGTGACCTAAATAACCCGGGCTGGGCCTAAATATATACTGTGCAGTTGTGTCATCAGTCTGTCTGCATTGCTGAGATTGTGGTTTATATTTTAGCTTTGAAGTTTCAAAAATGTTTCAATATATGAATTTATTTAAGTTGCTGTAATTTACAGTACCTTCAAATTCTCTGTTTTTTGTGTTCATTACAAGCAATTATTGATGTACATAAAGGTGATAATTTAAGCATATATTTTTAAGAAACCGACGATACAGTCTCTTTCTAATATGAGGGTTAGGCTTTTAAAAATCATTTTGATATGTTAACAAGAAATTCTAAAATATTGTTCTGTTTTCTTCTCTTTAGTTTTTACTTGCACAATAGCAGGAATTTAAAAGGTAAACAAACAAACAATTCCCAGTGTGTCTCCCAGTAATAAAAAGTTCCAATAATAATATTGTAACAAGATGTATTTCTTCTAACTTTGCGTCACAATCAAAACAGTTGCTGCTCTCTGTGATACGTCTACATTTTATGTTGCAAAGATTTGTCAGTTTTTCCTCAGATTTATTAAACAAATTCCATCCCTCGGTAATTTTAATGGACAAATTGTAAGTCCCTCTACTTACTTAAACTTGCTCCTTCAAATATATAATTCCGTAAAATGTATTGTAATAAATCATTCCGGATATAAGTTGACTTTATTTAATATTTAAAGTTGTAAAAGTAGTTCCAGACTGGGTCATCTTCGCTAGCCAAGGTTCCCATATATTAACCCTATCTATACCTTGATGGATCTAGCATATATTTCAATTCTCTGTCCTAGCGACATCAATTGGATTTCATGAGCTGCGTCCCTTAGTATGTAACGCCAACTAACCAACAGCGTTTAACGGCAGTACATTGTACATCGGCCGAAAACGGTGTATGCAATTGACTTCAAAAGGATACTTTCTAAATTTAACATCAAAAGTATGACTACGTACCAGAGAGAAGCCATTACACGTGTATTTGAGTGAAAGGTGATTGTACAAAAACGGACCGGCAGTGGAAAAAATACTTATTTATGAGTCCATTCAAGTGGTGTGTTCCCTTTGTCTCAATCATGTGGGAACAGTGCTCAAATTTGAATAACTTAAATTTGATTGGATGCGGTGTCTGGCTACAGCATCCAATGAAATTTACAGACGTGAAGCACATAAATATCTGCACACCCGACCAGTCATGTAAGATTAAATGTGCATGTAAAAAAGGTTAATTTGTTGAACTATTTTGTATCAATAATGAAAACATAATGTTAATATCATTTAAGTCGTAACAAGATTGCTCAGGAATTTCCGTTCATTCCTTACTGACGGAAACTACCGACTTATCGGTACAGTGAAAAAGTACCGCGCAACGTACCACCGGAAAAAAAACAAACTGCGGTAAACCTGTATACCGGTAATACCGCACACCTCTAATACTTTTACTTATGTAGCCGAGTTCTATGTTATAATTTTAGTAACAGACCTCCTAGTCATAACTAACATTTTATTTTGAAAACATTATGAAGTTTCTAGAAGGTTATTTTCCATTAGGTAATATATTTTTTTTTATAGAAAATGCTAATTGTGACCTGAGGCCAGGTAGAAGACTATATAATATTTTCACTGGAAAAATTATTGATTCGTCCTTAAACATCCGAGCAGATTCAAATTATTGTTGTATACAGTATTTGATTTGGAATTATTCAAATTGTTTCTTCTCTGGATGCAAAAGTGCACTGAGAACATTCTTGGAAATAGAGACTTAAATTAATACTGAAGTTTCTAATAAGGATTTAATTCTTGGATTATATTATTGTGATCCAACAAAAGACTGTTGGCACATCAACACTTTACCAGCCTTCACAGGCACATCAACACTTTCTGCGTTGGATTTAATTTGGATTTCCACTAAAATGTTTTTCAGAACTTTAATTATTAGAACTTGTGTCTATAATTCTAAGATTATTTGAGATTTAATTAGCAGTAATAATATATAATTTTAATACATGCCAACACCCTACCCACACATCCACCTCAAGCCGTCTTCCCTCCGTTGACAGTTTTCCACGCTCACGACAGCTACTTATACCAATGTCCTTCTGGTGGGTTAGAAATACTGGAGACTTTAACTGCAATATATTGTTTTTAAGAATAAAATAATTAAAGTTTCGTGTATTTGACATTCGACTACCTCCAAGGGACCCCAGCGGAAAGCCACAAATAATACACCTCTTGCACATTATTGTCAAATGGACATGGTAACTCCCAAGTTTCATCAGACTTGTATTAGAGATGTGGTAATAAACAGATGGAGATGTACGGTATAAATATCGTCGACGCGAAAGAATGGGTACAGATTTAATGTGACAGATTGTGCGTTAGCTTCAGATCATTGTCCAAGGGATGCGGCACTGCAACTAGAATTGCCTTGGTGGGTCATGGATCTTAGTTTTGTTGTTCTCATTATGTATCTGAAACCATGAGTCTCTAGTCGTCTTTCTCCTGCACAAACACGCAAAACGTAGATTTGTTGTTTTCGTTATGTACATAAAACAAAGGATATTCAGTTGACTTTGTCCTGTGGAAGCCTAGTTACAATCAAATAAAGAGTGAGCAATATCAATTATATCCTATTGATATTTTAGCCATTTCCAGTTGTTATACTGGTTGAAAACTATTTCCTGAGTTGGATAATACAAAATTCGTGGTCGTTGTCGTTAAGATAAAACGTGGAACGGAAAAGTAGCGAGTGCGGTTAGTTACTTCCATTAATATTGAGAGATTGTAAAGTGGAAGTCACTCAAAGGAACCACCTTATTCTACAGACAGAACAAATGTTTAGAGTTTGTAAATAAATGTTATGTGGAAAATGAATTTGTTGCCCTTGATTCAGTTCTTCATAAAATAATGTGTAAAAGCGATTATATATGACTGCATATTATTAAAATATGAATGAATAATTAAATAAAACTAAATCATATTAAATTAGGAAAACTATAACAAGCGAGTAAAATTATATTACGTGTCAAGAACCATTTCTTTCAGTCTCACTCGCCCATAAACAGCTTTGCATCATATTACTGATTTCGTAAAGTTAGCAATATCCTTCCGATGAGTCAAACAGCAAGACCATAAGCCGATTTGTGATCAATCTATCATTCGGATGCAAATGTTAATCATTTAGAAAATCTCTTATTCCAATTACACCTTATCTTCGTCTAAAATCACGTTTATATTTCTCATTGATGTTGATTCTTAGATGATACATACGTGTATCGAGCATCCTGCTAGATAAAACAGGTTAAAATATTCCCAGCACATATTTGTATTTCTCCGAATGTCACTAGTAATTGATTTATTAAGGCCCATTAGTATGCTAGGTCTTTACTAAGGCCCATTCGTGTACAAGGTGTTTACTAAGCTCCTTTAGTGTGCTAGGTATTTGCTAAAGCCCATCAGTGTGGCACTTTTTTATTAAGGCCCATTAGTGCGCCACGTCTTTATTAAGGCTCATTAGTGTGCTAGGTCTTTACTGAGACTCATTAGTGTGCTAGATTTTTACTAATATCCATTAGTGTGCCACGTCTTTAATAAGGCCCATTAATTTCTTAGTTCGTACTAAGACCCATTAGTGTGCTAAGTCACTACTGAGACCCATTAATGTGCTAGGTTGTTTACTAATGCCCATTAGTGTGTCACGTCTTTATTAAGGCCCATTAGTGTGTTAATCAAAGCTGGTGCAGGTCTTAATAGAATCAATGATGAAGTGGGGGGGGGGGTCAAGAATTTGCATTACATTTCATGATGATTGTATTCGTCGCTTATCTTCGAACGCTATGACAAACTAAACTAATGAGAACTGTTTGTATTTTATCTTTGGGGTGAAATATAATAAAACAGTACACAAGTAAAGAAAGAAGAAAACAGATGGGTAGTCAATTAGCAAATATTTTGATACCCTTAATAATCACACAATCACGTGAAACTCCAGGCATAGCATTTTAAATAGTTTTAAATTTTTAATTAGTTAACACTCATGTGTAATGGCAGCATAAGAAGAGTACGTCGAAGATAAGCATTTTACTTTAATATTAACACCATATAGCAAAACTATTAGCTATAAAATGTAATTAGAAATATCTGTCTCTAAATTATTTATGTAAATATAAGATGCAAGTATTTTATATAAAATCATAAAGGCATTTAGTAAGTAAATGTCAAATTCACAACAGTTCAAGTTGTACGGTAAAAGCAGTGTGATCACACATTTTGCATTGTTGCCATTTGACAAAAAGTACTTGCTACGACATCTTTCATCAGCGTGTGCGTTTTCAAAAGAGGTACCGTAAATAAGAACTATTCGCAGTAGACAATGCAGCCGAGTGAGATGTTTGATAATATTTACACTGCTCTACTGTATCTTTATCAAGAGTTGAACAAATTGTAACCATCAATGAAGATTTAAATTTTTCATGCAGTTGCTTGCTTACATCCCAACAAAAAATTAGGTCTTTGTGGAATTTACTATTTGTCAAAACAAACAAATTAAGTCTTCACAATTATTTGGTTTTCATGAGTACACCATTTGCGAAATACATTCCTCTTTAATTAGAAATAGTTGCACATTTGTTAGCAAAATAATAACTGTTGTATTAAAGCAAAAGTACTATCAGCGGTACATCAATATTCATCAGAACAATCTTAGTTCGATTTTACTACATTTGAGAGATTACAGAAAATGAATGATCAATTTCAAATTTGTATTCATCCTAATTAACAAATCTAAAATTTTGATGACAAATAATCTTTGATATTGAAAGATATTGTTGTTATGTATTAAATAACTTCAAATCCATTCAATAAAGTAAAATTTTACTGAGGTGTAAATAACTCTGTATTAATATCGATAAATGGCTGCGTACTATTTTGACAAGTCAGCTTATTTATCTCTTGGTGGCAAAAACAGTACAAGATAAAGGAAAGGAATATTGTTGCCAATTGTGAAAGCCGTAATTTAGATTTTCATAGATCAATGCAGTATCTACCAATACCAAAATTGTGTTTTGTGTTTTAAAAATCAACTTAACCATATTTTGTAATCAAATCTATCGATTAATTTATTATTTTTATATTGACACAAATAATGAGATTTCGTAACCCAGTAAAGTAAGACGGGAAATTACATATATATATATATATATATATATATATATATATATATATATATATATATATATATATATATATATATATATATATATATATATATATATATATATATATATATATATATATATAGAGAGAGAGAGAGAGAGAGGTTCTCAAGACTTGATGATGGTAGCAATAATTAATTACTTTATAAAGAATCGTATATAGGACTGGCGTGGAAAGCAACTGAACGCCGCTTTTTGCATGTTAAAATCTAACAAAGTACTTAACCTACGTCGAAAACTGTATATGTAAATACTTCAGTTTTTCGAAGGAATATGCTTTCATAATGAATATATTGTTATATTGGTTCTTGCTTCACAATAACAATCATCGTGTAAAAGAAAATTAGAATGTCAGCAAAAAGTGTAATTGTCTTTTGGAAATCTTAAGTGATTTGATGACCTGCAGTAAATCGATCTTGACATTTTCTGTTGATGAAAATCGCTGGGATCTTAATTATTGCACCACGCTGAAGAAACGTCACTCACCAAAAAAATCCTTTTCTTGGTAAATTTGATATGAGGCGCCTATTTGATGAATTTAGAGATATGTATTCGGCAATTATGTTATGACAGTTAGTGAAACGATTCTTTTCTCATACTTCTCTAAGTAATTTACACTTCTTTTGAATATAGAATTTCAACTGATTTGCAGCTAAAGAATATTAAAACCATCCGATAAAACTGTATTTGTTTATAAACTGCTTGGATCCTTTCTTGTGTAAAAATATCCTTGTTTAAGAACCATTTCACAGGCGATAAAAAGTTATCGATATAATGCAAGTTATGGGAGTAAAGAAATACGGTCAACAAATATCCAAATAATGACAAAATAAGAAAACACTAACTCTGTCTGAAACAAATAATATGATGATGTTTCTTCTTTATCTACCAAGACCGCTCAGGCGGCCTAAGTGGTTAGAGTGTCCGCCTCGGATGCGGGAGGTCGCGGATTCGAACCGCGGCCGAGTCATACCAAAGACTTACAAACATCATACTATCAGCTGCCTCGCTAGGCGCTCAGCATTAAGAGGGTAGTGTTAGGACTGTTCGGCCTGGGGTCAGGATAATGTAACTGTGTGGAACATGATACAAAAATAGTACTATCAGCTGCCTCGCTAGGCACTCAACATTAAGAGGGTAGTGTTAGGACTGTTCGGCCTGGTGTCAGGATAATGTAACTGTGTGGAACATAATGCTACATGTCTGCGGCATGATGCCCCATTGCTCGACGTAACTATAAATTGCCACACTGTAGACATCGCAACGATATGACTGGAAAATTGTTAAAGCCTGTTGTTTCTGGAGCACTGTCAGCTAGCACTACAAGTATTAAAAAATGCAGGGAATCTACTCGTATGTGAATGTTATTCCTAGCTAATTATTCTGATTCAGATCAAAGTTTATTAGAATGGAGTCGTTGTTTACACAACAAATAAGCTTAGACTAACCTGTCAGATAGGACGAGTAACGATAGTGGAGATTTGTCATGATTGGCAATGAAGTCCAGATTTTGCGAAGGGAAGTAAATGACGAAGATCTTATCGACGTTGTGTGCAAATTAGAATTGTTTTTGAGATGATGCATGGGGAATTTACATGTACAGCTTTGCTAGGTTTGTAGTGTTCCAGTTAATCATCATATAAAGTATTTGTCCACATTAATGCCAGAATAAGAAATCAGGAAGAGATGAATTTTGTAAGAAAAAAGAGTACAAAGAAAATGCTTGTTTTGAAGTTGACTTGTATCAGCAGTTCATTGTACAAAGAAAGTGGTGATGATAGAATTTTTAAATTGATCTAGGTAAGAAATATAAAAATGCAGACAATACATATGAGAGTATTAAGTGAAAATTATTGAGTGTATGTAAAATTACAGGACACTTTAAGACAGATTAACCAATATCCAGAGCTTCTATATAGAATAAAAACAATAAATACATAGTGTTATAAAAATACCGTTGGAGCAAGATTGTTTCTTGGAATTTAGCTCTAGCAAGAAAGTTTGTAAAGCATGGCTGAGTAGATGAAAGGAATTTGCCACCATATAGCTTCTGAAAACACTATCCTTTGTTCGCGCATTTTAGGGGAACATTTATTTATCTTTAGTTAGAAATATCTTTTAGGATTGTTGCAAGATCAATAAAGGCCACGAAGATAAGAAAACTACAAATAGTATTACTACTGAAACAGGCAAGTAATTAAAACTCATCGGCAAACTCCAAATGTCAATGTTTAACCAATGTGAACGCCATCATTTAAGCATATGCAATCTTTCCACTTTTTAGCACGGATATAGGTATCAGTATCAATGGAAGGTCTAAAGGCATACAATCTTTTAGATTTTAAATTGACATTAAAATAATACAGTGGCATCAATACTAACTACTAAAGGAGTTTGTTTTTCAATGGTTGGTTACTTCATTTTTGGTGAATACAGTCAAATTACTTATGTACTGTATGCCACATTTGTTTCACTAGGAATGCCTCTTATAACAAAACCCTCTTTCCTCCTTTAAAATTCGGTAGAAATAACAAACATTGTGCTTAACTTGCATTGTTAAATGAAGAAAGCTGTATCTTCAAAGTAGGTAATACACCAACAGACTATGAAGCGTTAATTAGTTGAAAAACCTTGAACGTATCAATGCAATGCCGGTGAAGTTATTTTAAAACGTTTGAGGGATATCTTGCACCTCATGAGAAGACCCACATTTATAATTTTTATAACAAATGCAAAATGGGCAAACTGTACGCTCATACAGTCAATACTTATCTCGGTATTTATTTAAACTGATTACATTCCGATCCAATAATCTTTTGTGTCGTTAAAAGTTCCTCGCCGTTTTTCGATATCGCAACCAAACATGTAACGTAATGTAATGAGGGCTCGCTAAGAATGGAAGAATTAAAATATTAAAGGTAAATAGTCTCCAGAGATAAAATATATTGGCAGCATTGAAGTATTCCGAAAGGATAAAGGAATATTTTATTAGAGGAATAGAAAGAAAATATACATTTCCTCGTAATCAATGGAAAACTACGCATTAATAACAGAATCTTGGTATTCTTTCTACTGTAATCTGTTCACACCTGATACAATACCTTGAAAGGGGATTTTCTGTAGGCGTGAGTGTGTGGAATGTCGATGTAGAAAGGAAACAAGGAGTATCGATTTTTTTTACAATTGGTGCATAATGAATATATTGTTGTTGCTATGAAAATATATTGTTGTTGCTATGAACATACATTAAATGATCAACATAGATGAGAGAACCTTTACGTCCTGAGATCATCACTATCTGAATTGCAGTGCAATATGCCGTCGTTTAAAAGATCCAATATTTTTTGTGTATTTCCTAATTTACATTCTATATCTAATAAATAAATTTAAAATAGACCAAAAAGAATTAGTCTTGAATGAATATAAATATGAATTTCAAAAGAAACAACCTCAGCTAGTAATATCACAAACGAGGAAACTATGTACATAATTCAAACAAAAGTTTAAATTCAAACTTTAAAACTGAGCAATGATCTTGATAGGAATAAAATAACATGCTTTATGTCAACTAATAATTAGTAATTACAAAAGAGGAAACGTTGATTACACGATGCAGAAACTGTACATTTCTTATTCTTCTATTCCTATCATAATTGTTTTCTTTTTCTTGAGCTTCAAAAACTTGTGATCTACGTAGAAAATTTAAAAACAATCCACACTTTTAAAAGGTCATTCATCACTCAGGAATCCAACTGAGATCAAAATATACCAGAACGAAGCACGTGCTTCCATTACAAAATGAAGACGGACAACTTTGTCACTTTGGACATTTAATAATAGCAAAGAATCTTCATCATTGGTTATTAGAGTCAGATTTTGACAACATAAATAAATAATAAGGGACATTTCCAAATCACGTGCAAATTCAATCTGGTGCTGCTAAAGATTTACCTGCAATCTACGTTTATTGTGATACGTGTCCTGTTGAGTTCTAGCTATCTTGGCCATTAGTACAATTAAATGAACAGAACTGTACTGGTCCTACTGCCAAGCGAATGGGAAGGTACAAGTCCAGCTAAGAACCAATTAATAAATAAGGAACTGAAATTCAATGTAACACAAAATAATAAAAAGAAAATATTTCTTTGAAATTTTTTTGAAACTACTCAGTTATCCCAAAGTAGACCAATAGTTCATTATTTACAGAAACTGAATACATTACGGTTTATGAAAACAATATTCATATAGCGGAGGACGCTTATGAACTAATTTAGTATAAACTTTGTTATTATAGGATCGATAATAAAATGGTTTCACACATAATAATATTTATAACAAATTCGTAGCAGGAAAGAATATGAAAACACCAAAACACAAAGTTTGACAAAAACAGTGATGAAGTCACTAGCATTTACATCTCATGCCTTGGACCAAAGTTCTCACAAGAAATATTGTAAAGCATAAATTAATACATTAACGGAAAGTGTCACGCAATAACAGAGAATTTAAAAATGATATAATTTATTTAATTGAACGTTTGTAACTATTAAACAACTTTAATAAAAATCGAGACGACAACAACAATAACTTAAATACTAATAATAATAGAACCGATTAATAATAATAATAATAATAATAATAATAATAATAATAATAATAATAATAATAATATAAACGAATAGACGTACCTAATAAACAGTCCCGGTGCACCGAAGTCGAAAGTTAAAAACAGAGAGACTTTCTAGAGGGCGCGTGAAAGATATATCAGCTGTTTTTCTTGGATAAAGGCGGCATCTGTTGAAGGACTATTTAGGTAAAATCCTTTAGCTTTTTACATACTATCAAGAGTTATTTTTCACGCTGAAATTCAGTTATTCAGGAGTAATTTTAAAAGCTGTTTTGTTATTTTATAGTTATTGACTTAAAATGATTTATTCACTGCATGCCGGATATTACTTGAAGCCTACTGACAAGTTACACAGAACAGCAGAGAACTGCATTTGTAATCAAATTGAAAAGAAACAATATGGAAATAATCCAAAAACGTTGTATTTCTCGAAGCCATTGGTCGAAGGGCTTATTAATGGCTTATTAATTATTATCTAATATACTGCCTATCCCTCTCAGGGTTTCTACAATTAAACCATACACTTAAAAGGATAAATGTTTCACGATTAATTTAAAATTAACTAAATCATTTAAATATGAATCTTACACAAACTTGATACAACTATCGTAAGGAAAATATATTACAATGATATATGTCAAAACAAAACTGTGAGTGACATCAAAAAGAATTTATCTCAAACTGTCATTGACTTTATCTGTATTGTCAGAGATTGAAAGAGAAAGAAACATACGTAGAACTAGTGAAAAATGTTGTAATTCCAAGAAACAAAATTGACACATCATAAAAGAAAAACAAAATAAACCAAATGGCGAAGCTAAATACCGTTGTACATAACGATGAAGGATTTCGAGTAGTTTCTCAAAGCATTACTCGAGTGTTCTCTAAATGTTCCAAAGAAAGCGTATGCAAATGAACTTACTTATTAGTAAGAGGAGGAGAATAAATGAAGATTTTGTACCCATTATATTGCAAATGGCTTTTCCGATACCGAGGGAGAGATGATGAAGAAAATCAACGCCGCTCAGGGTAGCGTGCGTTTGAAATATTTTCCAGTCTACTGAACTCGTAATTGTTAACAGAATTGTAACACGTGTTCCAACTATATTTAGCTCTTAGCATTTAACATCAATTACAATATAGTGTATTTTCCAGCTATATTGAGCTCATAGTGTTAACAACAATTAAAACTTAATACACTTTCCAACAATACTGAGCCCATAGTTGTTAACAGCAATTACAACATAATGCACTGACTGTTAACAAAGGTTAGAAACAAAGTTGTCGTCTAAGGTATCGCTGCTAAACAAAACAAGTGTTTGGTTTTTTTTAGCATAGAATTAAAAGGATGCCCCTTTAATAAAAAAATAGCATTTATTAAATGTGTGATAATATCAAAAGTCTAGACACTATTTGGCTCTATCAAGCTTTCATCTTCATCTAATATGCTGGAACCGAAAAGAATATAGGTTTAAAACCTTTATTCGGACATCACAGTTTCTTCTCTCACATGGGTTCTTCCGATATGACAAGCAGTTGCTGATCATTTTGCGTCTAATGATCTAATTATCTACTAATGCTTCATATATATCATCTCATCGTATATATTTTTCACAGAATTTAATTTCTCACTTTCGTGAGACTTGATACAATATTCTAAATCTTCTTTAATTCATTTAATGAAGTAAATTGAATCATTTGATCAAAAAGGTTTGTAGTATTTTTCGAAAACTGTTAGTTCCTTGGGACAACATTTTGTAAGAAAGCGAAAGGTATGTAACGTGTATTCGAAAAGAATAATTTCAATGCCTTAAACATCACGCAATTTCCATTTCTAGCTCCAGTTAAAAAAATTATAGTTTCTTTTGCTGGAAATCCCCCACCTGTATGAACACATTCTGGTGTCGCAGAAGTTTATGATGGCAAAGCTGGTATTGTTATATGGTTTTATATTGATAAATGTAATCTGTTTTGTAAGTGTATGCAATTCTTCAAAGCAAGCAAACCAATCTATAAGCAGCACAAAATTCATGTGTATAAACGCTTGTAACAAATTTTGCATCAGTTCTTGAATGGCAAGACTATATTCGCTTCATCGCACGATATTTAATAGTGTAAACTTTTCGTTGCCCAAATGAAACGTATTTAATATGTAAGACATGATTTTGCTGCTACATTATTTCGATTATCTATAGAAAAAACCCCACAAAACATACGAATATATTATGACAGTATCGTTGATTGATTGATTTGTTTTTGTTTAAACGACGCATAATACTCTAGAGTTTGTGCCAAACCGAGGCAGTTAGATTAAAGTGCGTTGCTCAGAGTCAAACCACTGCATCCCACCAGTCCTGGTCTGAGTACAATTCAAACCTGTGCCCTTCAGGTCACGAGTCCAGCATGCTAACTACTCAGCAACTTTGGCTACAAAAATATTCAATATTTATTACCCAGGTCTATGAGATTCTATATGCACGTACTTATTAAACGACATTATAATTCATATACCCAATGGAGTCAACAACTGGCAAATTCTAAACGACAATAAAACAACACAGTGTTACTGGGTTTCTCTCTCTCTCTCTCTCTCTCTCTCTCTCTCTCACACACACACACACACACACACACACACACACACACACACCTTTCAAAGGTGGTCTACAGTCTGTTACACGATCTCATTTAGCCTAAACTCTCGACCATTGGTCATACCAAAAATGATATTGTTAAAAATACGTGATTACCTTAGCAACCGAAAAGAATTTATGAAGCTCGTAGACTTTCATTAGTACGCTTGTACCTAAATGTTAAATTCTTGCGCCACTTCTATTTGAATAATTTTATCAATAACATTTATTTTTTTATTGGCAACTTCATGACTATGTAGAACACTAATTTCAATCACGTGCTCACTGCAGTTCGAAAGCTACTTTTGTTCAAGATCACAAACTTCTTTATGACTATTTCACCCTAAATCTTATGTTGAATAACCTAGAATAATCTAGTAAGAAAACCTTTGAATCAAACCTTTACTTGGATCTTTTATCACCCAGCGAAACAGACTTTTTTTTAATAATACGACTTTGTTAAAAAAAAAATAAAAAAAATAAAAAAAATAAAAAAATAAAAAAATAAATACTTTGTGAAACTTAATACGTGAGCAAACATTAAAATTTTGTAGGGAATGCGGTTTATATAACACATTTTGAGCATATATTGTAAAAATTTATATTTCATTTTTTTACGAAATATTCATATATTTATCTTTTCTCTTGTAGTTCTTCATGTTTACAATTGTTTGGAAGGTTTTATCGTCCGACAGACTTTTTTTTGTGCAAATTTTCATTATTACACTGGTATATCGTTACTTTTGATTGGCACCATATTGCCATTATTGTGCTGGGGTGCAGCCAAACGCTAATACATATCTACCTGTTTTAATTATTAGTTGTATGGCTAACATATTAATCCCGTCTTCTCTTAATACCATCCTTTATTTTAATGTGTTATGTTATGTTATTGTTTTATAGTCGGCAAAGAAGCTCATGGAGCTAATGTATTGTGATATGATCCTTAAAAGCCGACTTTAAATAAAGCGCTTTGACTTATTCGTTATCACATTATTTGAACATGACAAATGAGTCGCGCCAATTTCTCTTCTTTAAATGCGCTACTTTAGGTGAAATCTTGATTTATCGACCACGCGCCACTCTCAGGGACTTTTGCACAGAAGAAATTCGGTTTTTAATATGGAAAATCAGTGTTCTAATTATCTCTTTCAAAACCAAAGATAGTTTGAAACTTTTGATTCACCAAAGCTGCTTTAAATTACTACAGGAAAGGAAGGGAAATCTGATTCGTGTTTACTGTCAAAAAAGTGGGAAATGCAAAGAAGTACTTATACCCTATTCAGACAAATATAAAGCCAATATAGAGTAAGCTGGTGGTAGATTACAAATGAAACTAAGAATATGTGAATTTGTTTTCAGTATGTATGTCTGTATGTATGTATGTTACATCCAAACAAAAGAGAGAGAGAGAGAGAGAGAGAGAGAGAGAGAGAGAGAGAGAGAGAGAGAGAGAGAGAGAGAGAGAGAGAGAGAGAGAGATTAAATAACAGTTGCAAAGTTACTTGGGAATTCCAAGAAAATAGAAGAGTCGGTATGTTTGCCAATTAATACATTTTTGTGGTCTGATAAAGATTAACACGATTACACGAATCGTACCTAGTAACATTCAAAAGGAAGAATTAATTAGCAGATGAAGACTTTATAATGGTTACAATAGATGTGCCTGGTTGTATGTGAAGTTGTTGCCATCAGAGCTGAAACCTATAAGCAGAATATATACAATTTTGATTGAATGCTTCTGGTTGATCCATATTCACGGAAATGTTTGTAAACTCAACGTTTTTCATTTGATTATTGTTTGTCTTGTTTGTCTTGGTGTTTTTAACTGCCTTTGACAAGGTTTCAGAATGAGCCGAAAAGCATTAGGTTAGTTATAAAAGAGTCTTTTAAAAATTAGTATTGCGCTGTCCATTGTCAGTTTTCTACAGTCATGTTAAGAAGTATCTGGTATTACCAGTATCCTAGTCTTGCATTATGAATTAGTAGCTAATTTTAGAGATACATTTTTTTAATCATTATGAATAACCGTTATTAAATTTCTAGTGTTTTTGTCAACTTCATAAATCATGAAAATTCACATGATATACATTAGAAGACAGACATGCTAACATTAAGACTTCCGGGATCTCATTTGTAATTTCAAAACAAGGTTAAACTGACGTATGAAATGAACAAAAAAACCTAAACAAATTGATTGGAAATTATTAAGAATTAATGAATTTCTAATAATGACTAGCCCTAATCATGCTATAAAAATAAATTGTTGCTATCTTTAATAAAAGAGAGATTAATGAGTCCTTTGGAAAAACGGGAAAAGATGTATCCAATATTTCAAATACTTTTGACACAAAGAAACCATAAAAATGCAATTTCTAACAGAATCTTGTCCACTTTGGTAGATTTGAGATGAAAATAATTTGGCAAACATTTTCAAGCACTAAGTATAAGGTAATAGATGCGGATACTTTAGGAATCCGTTTACGGTCACGCGTTGTTTATTGTTCAATAAAAATATTGATAAGTTAATCATATCTAATATAACTTCTTCATAAAGTTTATTTCCGGTTTTGTTTTCACTTTTGTACTATTGTTCTTGTTTTAAAGAGGACTCTGCGTGTACGAGTAGTTAGAAACTTACACTGGCCACAGCTCGTGGTTTTCTTGATCGATCGTCGATAAAAGCTTCAGACTACGATCAAAGTGTATCAGAACAGATTCTTTGTTTACATAGCTGTACACACTGACAACCTGTCGCAAGGGCAAATAATGCCAATGAAGATTTATTGGACTGGCTATTAAATCTTTCTTTTGAATGGGGGAAGGTAATAATGCTTTTAGGCCTTTTGAATGGGAAGTTAATAATGACGATCCAGTCAAAATGGTGTGCTAATGATATTTATGTTGGAAACTGAACAAGATGAACAAGAACCTGTACTTGGATGTTTCTGTGGAAAACCAGACTCCAAACTGTTCCTTGACTTGTGACGTTTAAAATCTGTATTTGTCGTTCGTATGGAGAAATGAATATAACAAACCTTGAAAACTAACAATATGCAAAAACAGCGCCCCACTCTTATCCTCAGACAAACGTTATTTTATTATAATAAAACTCCGATAACTCCGATAACTCAAACATGACTCAGTCGAAGTTACGCGGAATCATTCGAATGATTTGTACACTTCCGATGTAGCAGTTTTAACGCAATCTACTTTCATAACACTCTCAAGCATTAAAAAACTAATTTAAAGCACGGAAGCTATCTAAAATACTATAGGGAGTACTGATTTTGATAGATGACCAGTTTTAACAAATTCCACTTGCTTCAAAACATCGCCCTTACTAACTAAACAACATCACTATTTCACAATAAAAATGCGTTACCATATATGTTTTTTCTTCATGCAGCATCTTTGTAACTTGGAGAAATAATATAAAACAGCATGTTGCCTTACTTTTCATGGTCCAAATACAAAAGAATCAGACAACAGATACGCTTATGAAATTACCATAAACAGGTAAATCGACCAAAATTTAAATGTATTGTCAACTTTCGTTATAGCTATCAGCGTTGCTACACACAATATAATGATTATGTCGAGCTTGCCGTTGTATCGATTTATGCATTTTTCATTTTTAAGGCATCAACTATTGACAAAACAAGCTTGTTTCTTCATGGCTCTAAATCTAGATGCAATCTACCGTAAATATTTATCACAATCATTCCAAGTAATTTATCCTCGTAAATTTATTCAAAATCGTCCCACCAGAACGTTATATGTGTTTTTTTCCCCTTTTCCTCAGTTATTTTAAACAAAAGATCTTTAAAAAAAACCCCCACACAATAGACTGTTATACATGAAAACCATTCGTACGACTTATCAATACGTGCGTCCAAGATATTATGTACACTCGGCCGCATCAGGGAGGTATGTTAGATAAAAAAATAAAATCCTGACTGATAATTATTGTTTTTCCAAAGTTCGATACCTTGTTAACGGTATAGGTAATTGGTACGTTTGTTACGAAAGTTAATGACAGTATCGTAACTCGATTATTACATTGAAACGGTCTGATTTAATAGCGTGCGCCTTCGGTTCGACTAATTTTCATTGTTCAGTAAATATTCTGTTGAAACGAATGTCGTTGTAACTAAATCTGACTGCATTAGTATTATTCAAAAACTCATTTTTGAGGTTAGTAAATCGGATTTTATTTTGAGGAGTCTTTTGAAACCAAAGAGAGTGATTTGACACTAGTATGGAAAACCTGTATTGTTTGGAAACCGAGGAGTCTTTTCAAACTTCTACACTAGTAATTAACATTTTAATGTTTGCTGTCGAAGGAAACTAGAAACTATCGAGAATTTGAAACAAGAATTTGTGATGCAGAAAGTATTATGAAAATTTTAAATTACCATTTTTCATTGGATATGTCGAAATGCATATCCAATATTAGAAGAAAACTTTTTTTATCAGCTACAAAATTATGATTGTAAAAGATATGGTCGATGTCGAAGGAAATACTAGGTAAGACCCTTTAACTACACATGGTATCTACCGATTCAATATCCGAATCGCCATTATGTATGAAATAAAATGACAACAATGCTTAGAATGTGTGTTCACGATGGAAAGGATACCTCTAGAGTCAATGCTCTTTAATCAGAGTATAGAAATAAAAATCACAAGATATTTTTTTGTAAAATATAATATAAATAGGGGCTCATTCTACGTGTTTGACAGCTAAGAGTACCCATAGAAAGTTCGAAGCAAAAGATACTTGACGGAAAATCCATTTAAAGCAATTCAATTAAATTCCAGGATTACACATTCGCCCCCACCAAAACAAAAAGTGTTTGAAAATTTTATTCAACAATATCAACAACAAGAACGACTACTAACTACTACTCCTGCTATTAATACTACTACTTTTGTTGCTCCTAACATTTTCTACTTTGCCAATATTATTACTACTATTTTTAATAATACCTATCATTATAATGTTGATTATTATTATTATTATTATTATTATTATTATTATTATTATTATTATCATCATCACCATCATCATCATTATTATTATTATTATTATTATTATTATTATTATTATTATTATTATTATCATTATTATTATTAATATTATTATCAGTAGTAGTAGCAGTTGTTGCAGTAATAGTAGTAGTAGTAGTAGTAGTAGTAGTAGCAGTAGTAGTAGTAGTAGTAGTAGTAGTGGTAGTAGTAGTAGTAGTAGTGTTAACATGCGATGGGCCGATATCGGCCGGCAATGAAAACACAATTTCAACTTGAGATAATTTTAGGCCGTAATCCAGCTTAGGTCATCATCATCATCATCATCATCATCAATCCCTTAACCCAAGAGGTCGTTGGGGCACCGCAGTTGACTTTAAAACCCAATTCTCTCCATCTTTCCCTGTTCTCTACTGCCCTTTGGGTATCTCCAAATCCCATGCCTGTCCACTCCTTAATGTTGTCTTCCCAACTCTTTTTCTGTCTGCCTCTTTTTCTGCACCCTCGCACTGTGCCTTGCAAGATTGTTTTAGACTGTCCAGATGATCTTGAGACATGGGCGTACCACTTCAGTTTGCGCTTTTTTACAGTGGTAAAGAGGTCTTCGTAGGATCCGATGGCTCGTTGGATCCTGTTGTGGACTTCTTCGTTGGTTACATGGTCAATGTATTGATGCCCAAGATCTTGCGGTAGCATCTTATTTCTAAGGTTTGAAACCTTCATTGTAGATCTGATGTGAGCGTCCATGTTTCACAAGCATACAGAAAGATGGATATGACAATCGAGCGCATCAGCCTTATTTTGGAACCAGAAGCAATGTTGGTATCTTTCCATATTGGTCTCAACCTTGTTATTGCTGCTATTGTTTGGACAATCCTGCAAAGTAGTTCTGGTTTGGAGCGCTCATCTGTGATAATTGATCCCAAGTACTTGAAACTTGTGACTCTTTCCAGCTTCTGTCCAATGACCTTTATTTCTGCACTGATTCCATTGTTGTTGTTTGTCATCAGTTTGGTTTTATCGGTGCTAATCTCCATACCGTATGCTGTAGAGGTTGTGTCGAGGCGTTCAACCAAGTCAGCGAGTTCTTTTTCATCTCCTGCTAAACCATCAATATCATCTGCGAAGCGAAGGTTGGTGATTGTTCTTCCTCCGATGCTGATAGTGCCTTTGTGGGCATGCAAGGCATCCTCCATGATCCTTTCCAGTAAAATGTTGAAGAGTGTAGGTGACAGTATACATCCTTGTCTGACTCTAACTGTTGTTCGAAACCAATTTCCTCTGCTGCCATTGATGTTGGCAGCACTGGTGGCTTTGTCACAGAGGTGCTCAACAACCTGCACCAGGTCTGAGCTGATGTTGTACTTCCTCATAGCTGCGCATAAGGCTGCTTGCCATACCCTATCAAAGGCCTTTTTGAAATCTATAAAGACATGGTACAGATTCTGCTGATGCTGAAGGTATTTCTCGCAAAAGAGTCTGAGTTTGAAGATTTGTTCTGTGGTACTCCTTCCTGTTCGGAAGTTTGTCTGCTCTTCAGCAATAATTTTCTCTGCTTGAGGTTTTAATATGTTGAGAATTATTTTCAGCATGACTTTGCTCGGATGACTGAACAGTTATTTAAATAAAGAGAATAATCAGCCTACATTATTTAAAATTAATTTTAATAAACATAAATAAACTCTCTCAGACAATAAATAGAGATATTCCGATGTTAAAACACCCCCCAACACCCCCAACCCCCGAAACAAACCCAGAATAGATTTACACATTGTGATTCCTTGTCTGTTTGCTCTGCTGTACAGTTCGCCTTAGATCGAACTTTTGGCTGCTACATTGTAATGCAATTTTAGAAGATAAATTCTCGAAATAATCCAATACAGTATTATTGGACATAGTCACCAGTCGCAGCTACAATTATCAATTTGTCCAATTTAGAACACCGACTGTTCCCTTATTTCCCTTGCTTCTTTGCATTAACTCCCACAGATTTAATTACTGTCTCTTCAAAGCCGTATTGAATTACGTGTCTTAATGTGTCACAGAAAACAAAGGTTTTAGTAGGGGATATTTAACGCCCAAGAGTCTAAGATTTAGAATCGTATTCTTACAACAGTTTTAAAATATCTGGACGCACTATGCCTGATCTAAGACACAGTTGTAATTAAACCCTTCATTTGTGCGCGTGCGTGTATATATATATATATATATATATATTTTTGATATGTTCAGTAATTGTAAAAATATTAAATCTTTTCTGATAGCACGACATGTATGAAAAATTTGTCTTGCCATCTTTGGACAATTACTAGCAAACGCTTTGACATTTTTCCGAGTTTATGTTATCTTTTACTGCAGCTACAAATGCAACCGTTTCTTGATATTTTATTATATAAATTATATCGCTGGGGCACATCCTTTGCATGAGATACGGAGCACAAAATATAGCCGATAGGCAGTTTACCATTTGTCGATTTGTAATGTTCAGGAATGTTCTTTATGTCACGCCTTCTGAGCATCTAAAGCCACATTTAACACATATTATGATTCCTAATTGGTGAATGATTTAATGTAAAAACCGTTATCGAATTCTTGTACGATCCTTTCAGAAGGAATAGGATGGTACTAACATTTTAAGGCAACTGCTAATGGTACAGTAAATGAGTTTTACCATTATTGCAAGGCACATTCATTTGAAAATAAAATTTTAAAGGCATATGAAAAAAACTAATTTTAGCATTAGGTGAAAGAATATAGTTCAATTGGACTTCCGTCAGAGACAAAGAAG
>JAECUM010056217.1:0-22500 GCA_016617855.1 Megalonaias nervosa | reverse complement strand
CAACAGATTTTAGGAAATGATATTGTTCCTAATTGGAACTAATCAGAACATGTAACTTATCGAGTAATCAAACAATAATCAATGTATGGAACTTACAAACATATGTGATTCATATATGGAACCATTACTATGGATGATCAGTGTATATAATTTATACACAAATATGAGCATTGTGTATTTCCAACAGCAAAAGCGTGATTGATACATAAAATATGAACAAAAATATGAATAATGTATATTTCATCCACAAGCAGGATGTATTTATTACTGATTTTCATTCATATAGTAATATTGAATTATTGATTTCACTCATATATTGATATTGAATAATAATGATTAAAATCTGGACCAATGTATCTCGTGGCGCACAGTTTGTGATCACGAAGTATTTCCGGTTTCACCGTTCTCCTCAAATGATCAAGGAGCCACCATGAATAGTCAGACCCCTCCCCCCAGTCTACCACAGTAGCACCCGAAAACCCTATTCCCTACAGTTCCGTTGGTCCCGAAGCTTTGTTCCTTCACTGCGAATAAACCAATACCGTCCTCCGAAGACAAAAAAAACAAGTACACGTTGTTCATATATAATGCAGAAATATTTTCCACCACACAATTCCTTGACAGTGATACTGCTCATATTGCTGATTGTTTCTAGAAATTTGAAAGAGAATATTATACATTTTTATAATTTCTTTCTCATTATTTGTGTTGACTGGAATGATGGCCTGAAGAGCAGTCCAAGATATAAAGAATCACCTTGACGTACTGGATCCATGGAGAGCAGTATATCCTGACAGTAGAGTATTTATTTAGTAACAGGCAAGACCTGTGAACCAGACTAAACTGGACTAGAGTTTTTTTTATCTCTGAAGATATGTTTTCAAACTGTATTGAGCTGTAACACTAAAATTGTATATATCTGCATTGCCTCGAAGACATGTATAGACAGAATAGTAGACTAAACCTATTGCAAAGGTGATTAGAAAAACTTCAAGTGAAACTTCAATGATAAATTATTAATTAAAGTCCTTCAAACGATTATGAGATCAGAATCAATTAGGTAAAAATGATTATGAGATCAGAATCAATTAGGTACAAATGATTATGAGATCAGAATCAGTTAGGTAAAAATGATTATGAGATGAGAATCAATTAGGTAACAATGATTATGAGATTAGAATCAATTAGGTAAAAATGATTATGAGATCAGAATCAAATAGATATTCACAGGCTAAAGCGAAACAGGAGAAACAAAATTTCAGGACAATGTAAGCTTAAATACATGCCCTATATAAGTTATTGAATGAAAAATAATATTCCCACTGTCATTAACGAACTGAGAAAAAACAAGCTGATTTGGAAGAAAGTAGGAAGAAGAGGTGTAAAGTGTAATGTTAAGATTAAAAGTATGGTGGTACAAGTCTGGTGAACAAAACAATTAACAATATTTTCTTAATCGTGTAAAGAAAACTCACACAAACAAGATTCTAAAAGGATTAATAACAGACAACATGGGTAATGGGTCATACAAATATATTAAATCAACAGATAATTTTTTTTAAAAAATATAGAAAAGCAAACACAACAATAACTTGTAAACTCTTACCAATTTTTAGCCATTAAAAAGCGTTCATATAATTTGAAAGAAGTTCGTGTAAAGAATAGGAATGCTTTGTAGCACTGAACAAAACAATACTAAAAATGAAACAAGCCCTGGTATCAGGTCTGTACTGCAATGTGTTGAAACAAAAGTTCTTTGGATTGAGAATAAAAAAATTCTTCATTTCATAAATATGTACAGGAAATACCATCTTCGATGATCTTATTAATGAACTAATTTTTCTTGCAAAATATGTTATATACAATCACATTGTGCATCGAAAATCCCAAATCGCACCTTCTATAAAAATTGTGTTTCATACAAAACGCTTCAAAAATATGTCGCTAGAGTGAATCACATACGTACGGAGTTTACGAAATAGTGGACCCTATAGTCAGTTTATCCAAATTTTAGCAGTCTTCTATTTATCAAGAATACACAATTGTTGCTATAATATATACCTAAGTAAATATTACATAGCTGTTTACCTGAATAATAATAATAGTAATAATAATAATAATAATAATAATAATAATAGATGAAAAAGAAGAAAAACAACAAGAACAATAAGAACAATAGCAACATTCTTACGACATTTTTCCTCAACTAACTTCACACATAACTTCACCAGGATATAATTTTATTAGTTCATATTGTAGACTGCGCTGATTTTCCTTACAAATAAGTTTTCGCCTTTTGTCCCCTGCCTTGAATTAGGTCAAAATTTTGTTTGCAATAATCCCACTTTTAATTTTTTCTTC
Organism: Megalonaias nervosa; assembly: GCA_016617855.1. Taxonomy (NCBI): domain Eukaryota; kingdom Metazoa; phylum Mollusca; class Bivalvia; order Unionida; family Unionidae; genus Megalonaias; species Megalonaias nervosa. The sequence goes on along the minus strand of JAECUM010056217.1, from coordinate 20,139 downwards.
AGAACTATGCTAGTCTGAAAGCAACGCAAATTATATTTGCAGTTTAATAATTTTAAGATTTTCTTTCTATTATATCTTCATTTAATTAACTCTGTTTGGTAGATTCGACCCGGACATTGAAGCACGAGAGTCCATATTTGCTCCTGGCACGTGTGTGCGCATATATATATATATATATATATATATATATATATATATATATATATATATATATATATATATATATATACTTACTTACTTATATATATATATATATATATATATATATATATATATATACATATTTATACCACATACATTAAAAAATAGCATGCATTTAAAATGTTGGTATAAAGCAATTTGATATACCAATACTATTGGTGTATCAAATTGTGATCCGGCCATGGCGCAATAATATGCATATATAAACATACTAGCGCCCGTATGCAGTTGATTCTAGATCAGTGATGAATTTCCAAATATTGATCATTACTGACGTATGAAAATAACGATAAGAAGTATTCATAATCTTCGTTGTTTTCTAAATGAATCTAATATGGTATACATTTTCATCACAGTCCTTTCTGATTTCTGTTTCCCCCTCCACTCTCATGCATAACGGACAAACTATGCAGAAATGTGGAGTGAGAGAGAAGGAAGTGAATTTGAGAAAAGGAATTTGGACTGGATTGAAACCTTGAAATAGAAATTACACCAAGTAACCTACAAGAATATGGTTCGTCGTAACGATACGTGTGCACTTTCCTTGGGATTTATCTACATTGTTTATCAATGATACAAGTTGCAAACCAGGTCGCCGTTATACAGTCAATTCATCGGTTACGTGGTACACATACTGTGATGTTGTGTTTGTTGTTGTTTCTTAAACATACTATATTGTTCTAACAATCGATTATTATTAATTAAATATGAAAATGTCCAAAGGCCTCTCTCTCTCTCTCTCTCTCTCTCTCTCTCTCTCTCTCTCTTGACCATAGTAGCAAGATACGGGCTAAAATCTATGAATTGACGAACGTAGAGGATTTTATTTTGTGTCATCCCACGATATCTCTGGACTTATGAATGATAGTAAAAGTTAAGTCAAACCGACCAAAGGATGAGAGAGAGAGAGAGTGAGAGAGAGAGAGAGAGAGAGAGAGAGAGAGAGAGAGAGAGAGAGAGAGAGAGAGAGAGAGAGAGAGAGTTTATTATTGGTGGTACTGTTCCTAGAGTAGAATAATGACTTAGATCAACTGTAAATATATTAAAATATTTTAGAGTAGTTAATGGGGGCGATATACGTACAATGGACAAATACATTACGAGACCCCCCCTGGGGTGATATACGGACACGATTTATACGGGCAAAAAATCAGCCTGGGAATTTTGTATAGGGACAAGAGGAATAGTACAGGTAGTGTGACCTCACAGTACTGGTCACTTGCAACAATGTAGCAAGGGGCTGACCTAAATACGCGCAGCTACTCTAGGGAGGGACAAATACAATAGAGAGACAGAGACATAGACAACACATAGATAACAAATAGATAGGCAAAGTGAGAATAAATATCTTTTCGAGGCAGTGGAGTGGCCCTGAAAAGGGCCTTTGGTTTTTATGTTAACATCAGTTCGTTAACATAGTGGGCATCGCACTGATCTTCTTCTCTTTCTCAAACTTTGTCTAACCTCTGGACCATAAATGAGGACTCGCTTCAGACAGCTTTGTCTCTCCACATAGATCCTTCGTTTCCAAAGGGCTGTATCAGTGATCTGGGTAATTGCCCATGATGATCTAACATACATTGTATAGTCCGGGTTGAACAGCATCGACGATAGAAGGGTAGACGATTCTACGTTGGTCCACATCTTGTGACGAGGAACAGGTGACGGGAATGAAGTGAACCGCGTTTATTTATAGTGGAAGACCGGATCGAAACGGATTGAAATTGTTCACCAATGACAACATGTGTTACAAAATTCAGTCACTTCGCGGAGTCTGTCTTCCAATCCGAAGAGAGCTACCTGTGACGTCACATTCCCTATATAGGTGCGCTAGAGTCTGTGCGCAGTGAATCGATGCGATATTGTTTTGTGAAACATGACTGAAACTAAGAAGACGATGAATTGGGGTGCACCGGCTGATGGTATAGCAGCGGCTACCAAAGTTAATACAGCGCTACTTCCAGAAGAGGTTGATTTCAACTGGGATTTAGTAGATTTTCTCTCTTCGCAAGAATTTGTTCCAGTACCAGCGCCTTCACCATCTTCCCCTTCTTTACCACACGTCGAGGATTTTAAACAAAGACAGAAAGAAGAATTGGAGAAATTTTTACAACAGCAGAAGGAGGCAGAACAAGCATTTCTCCTTGAAGAGCAACAGCGAGAAGAAGAAGAAAAGGCAAGAAGGAAACGACAGGAAGAAGAAGAAGCAGTAGAGAAGAAACAAGGTTTAGGAGAGAAGGAGAACAGTGAACCTCAAACGGTAACGGTACTCTTGGACATTTTGGCAGAGTTAAGAAGTCTGAAACAAATGAATCAGACTTCGTTATTACGACCCAAGAGAAAAAGACCTTCCCGAGCCAAACAGTTCAACCCTGTTACTACACCGGAGATACCACCCGTAGTGATTTCTACCAAATCGTCGACAGGAGCAAGTCCCCAAGTAGGCCTTGGCCGTGGCAAAGGCTTAAGGCAGTTAAAGCTGATTGCTTCTCGTTTCTGAGTTTGTTTGGTTTTAAAAAACAATTACCCAAAGGTCCTTTTCAGGGCCACTCACTTCTTTCGAAAAGAGATACTATTCATTTTGCCTAAATCAATTAAAACTCAAATTCCCTTTTATTTTTTAACATTATGATGTACGTGTGTGAGTGCGTGAGTGTAGGTCCTTAATATTCTAAACAATCAAAACCAAAAGACACTTAAGTTGTTTTTTCAGTATGGTCTATTCTGGTACAAATTTTTACAATCCAATATCACAAGACAATATAACACGACACTTTTTTTTAAAAAAGTTCATAGACTTCTTCTGTTTCTTTTTTCTTTACTCTCTCTGTTTTTTGAATTTCTTCACTTTCACAGTTTTTTCCTCCTCTTCTTCTTGACTTTTTTCTCGTCTTCTTTTCTTTTCTGTCTTCTCTTTCTGAATGTGACGAGGTTCTTCCTTTGCCGAGGGCACCTCTTTTTCTTCTTCATCCTCCTCCTGCTCCTGTTCTTTCTTAGGACACTCTGAAGACCAATGTCCTTTCTCTTTACAATGATAACAGGTATCTTGACTCTTGTCTCTTTTGACACTGGTCTTGATTTTTTGACGGTCTGGACATTCTGTAGCCCAATGCCCTTTCTTCTGACAGATATAGCAAGTATCTTGACTTTTATTTCGAAAGGAGGGAGAGTAGTCCGTTGGCGTGTCTGAAGAAAACCTTCGTATGACACCTCGCAAAGGTCTGATCAGAAGTTCGATCTGTGTGGGTTCTTCCATTGTGCTGCTCGGCTTGAGTGCGAAATGAATATTGAGAGAGAAGGCACCAGCTCTTTATATATACACTGGTCTGACATGGATATATAGGGTCCGTGGCATTTCAAATGTAGTCATTTGACTTTCTGCAGTCAAGATGAAACGATCGCATCATTTCGTAAAGAAAAGAGAAGAAAGTAAGAGGCAGAAACGTGAGTTATCGCCTCGCACAGTAGCTGAAGTCTTGGCTCAAATTCATGCCAGCGATTTTGAAGATGAGATTAGTGAACCAGAATCTTGGCCTAGAGAGTTTACACCCAGTCAAAGTCCATCACCACCAGTAAACCCTGAAAAGTACTACGACATTCAAAAGACGGACAAACGCTCCTCCAGAAAATTTAGAACTGCGGCCTACACGTACGCGGTGAAGTTTAAAGATTTCAAGTCCGACGTACCGTTGGAGAAAGCAGAAGGGTTCATCACCGATGTGTGGGATTCTTTGTTACCCACACTGAAACAGCAATGTGAAGCCAAAGAAGACGACCGCTTGAGACTTTCCATTCATCACGACAGTTTGAAGTCCCCCGTTTGGATCGAGTTTAGCAGCCCAGCAGAATTGACACCTTCCAAAGTCATGGACAAGATTCAACACGTACAACAATCCAACGACAAATTTCACATCACCGACGGAAAAGCGACACTGTTCATGACCCACGTGTCTCTTCCCCAATGGACAGGACAACGCAAAAAGGTGTTATTGGTAGACAATCTTCGCAGCATCAAGCGCAGCATCGTTCAAATTAACAACACTCAAGACAAGATGTGTTTAGCCCGTGTCATCGTGGTGGGACGAACGTATGCCGACAAGAACGACACGGCAGAATGGAAAAGAGCCTGGCAAACTATTTAGAAATCTAGTCGAGCCAAACAACGAAGAGAAGCAGAACTCCTGTTACAGTAAGCGGGGATATCCAAAGACACGCCCTTTGGCATTCCTGAAATGCAAAAGTTGCAAGACGTCTTGGCTCCACGCTACACCTTGAAAGTACACCCTCACGAAGTGCGCGGACCTCTGTTATTTCGAGGCAAAGATTTCAAAGACGGAAAATACATTCACGTCTATCATCACGATGAACATTTCGATGCCATTACCAGTATCACTGCATTCCTGTCATACAGTTATTACTGTGAGAAATGTGATTATGGTTATAACAATCGAGAGCAACACAAGCATTGTGGATCGAAATGTGAGGGATATTTAGCCTCTAAGCCCTGTCTGGACCAAGGACAAGAACGAGTGCATTGCCCTGCTTGTCAGCGCACGTTTGTCAGCCCTTTCTGTTACCAACAACATCTAAAGACTCAAGGTTCACAGCAGAAAAGTGCTTGTCTGCTCCTGAGATTGTGCCCTACTTGTGGACAAGGCATACGTACCAACAGTGCCAAGTTTCACTTTTGTCGAGGAAAGAAACGGTGTCACATTTGTCGCCAAGTCGTGGACATGGAACACCAATGCTACATTCAAAAATACCAATCCAAATATGAAGAGGAAGAAGAAGAAGATAATGACCAGAAGAAAGGCCATTTCATCTTTATTGATTTCGAATGCATGCAAGAGACTGGCATTCACATTCCTAATTTCTGCGTGGCTCACCGAGCGTGCGAGAAGTGCATCCAAGAGCCTATCTTTACTCATTGCCCTCATTGCAGCAAGATTCCTGGAGGACGTGAAAAAATCTTTTGTGGACAAAACACGCTAGCCGATTTCGCTCAATGGATCTTAGACCCTATCGACGAGACGTCGAGACAAGAAGACATCGAACGTTACGGAGATTGTCATCGCTATGCTGCGGTGATGGCTCACAATTTCTCGGGATACGATGGGCAGTTTCTTTTGAGATACTATACGGAACAAAGTACTGAACGTCCTAAAGTGACCTTGAACGGAACCAAAATCGTTTCCATGCAAGTGGGCCAAGTGCAGTTTAAAGATTCGATGAGTTACTTGGCCATGCCTTTGAGTCGCATGCCTAAAACGTTTGGAATGACAGAAATGGCCAAAGGCTATTTTCCACACTTTTTCAATACCGAAGCCAATCAACATGCCGTTCTACCCCATTTGCCTGAGGCTCACTACTACGACCCCGACAACATGCGTACCGAACAACGAGAAGCTTTCTACGCATGGTACCAGACTCACGCCTCGGACCCCTTCGACTTTCAGGAAGAAATGTTAAAATATTGTCGTTCCGACGTGGACATTTTACGTCGTTGCTGTGGAAAATTTCGAGAACTGTTCATGGAGCACGGAGGGATCGATCCTTTGAAAGAAGCCTGCACCATTGCCAAAGCGTGTTCCTTAGTGTACCGACAACGATTCATGCCCGAAAACACCCTAGCTGTCATAAGTCTTCAAACGACCAATTTTGTCAAACGTGAATACTCGGTCAAAGCCCTACGCTGGTTACATTACTTGTGCGACAAGGAAGACAAATGAATCCAACACGTTCGCAACGAAGGAGGCGAAAAAACCATCGGAAGGTATTCGGTGGATGGCTGGGACTTAGAAAACCCCCAGATCGTGTACGAGTTTAATGGGCGCTTATTTCACGGATGTCACATCTGTAACCCTCAACGTGACACTAAAAACCAGTTTTTACAACGGACCATGGACGACTTGTACCAGACCACTTGTCAGCGGCGACTGAAGTTAGAAGAGCAAGGATACCAAGTGGTGGAAATGTGGGAACATGAGTACGATCAGCGATTAAAAACCGATCCCGAGTTTAAGCGCATCGTGGAAAGTTACAAGCTGGTGGACCCACTGAACCCACGGGACAGTCTGTACGGAGGACGGACGAATGCCACCTGTTTGCTGTACCAAGCCGACGAAGAGAAAGGAGAGGAAATCAAATACTTGGACGTGTGTTCTCTGTATCCGTACGTGTGCAAATATTGTCACCTTCCTGCAGGGCATCCCCAATTGCTGACGGAAGACATCGACGTGGACAATATTAGACAATACGAAGGATTGATCAGGTGCAAAGTCTTGCCTCCCACGTCCTTGTACCATCCCGTTTTACCACATCATTGCCAAGGAAAACGGATGTTTCCCTTGTGCAGTATTTGTGCCGAAACGTGCAACCAAGCCCAACCTTGTCAGCACACCCAGGAAGAACGCGCCTTGAGGGGAAGGTGGGTCAGCGTGGAATTGTTTAAAGCTTTGGACTTGGGATACCAACTGTTAGAAGTGTACGAAATTTACCACTTTCCCAAGACAGAAAAATACCACAAAGGCGACGAGACTCAGAAAGGCATTTTCGCAGACTACGTGAATGCCTTTTTGAAACTGAAACAAGAAGCCAGCGGCGATCCTTCCTGCTGCCACACTCCCGAAGACCAAAAGAAATTCAAAGACAAATACTGCGAGCAGGAAGGCATCACTTTAGACCACATCGAGGAAAACGAAGGAAGGCGATCGTTTGCCAAAGTGATGTTAAATTGCTTGTGGGGCAAAATGGCACAACGGCCATTTTTTCCCAAGACGGAGTATTTGATAGAACCTTCCCGCTACTTCAAGCTGATTCAAGACAAAACTAAATACATGAAACACGTGGACGTCCTTCATGAGGACTTGATCTTAGTCAATTGCGAAGAAGAACTGAACTTTGTAGACGCCGACGAATTTCGAAATGTCATCATTGCGGCTTATGTGACAGCCCATGCTCGCTTAAAACTGTACGAAGCTTTAGGAATGTTAGGAGATCGTGTGTTGTATTTTGACACGGACAGTTGCATCTACATCGATCGCCTGGGTCAACCTCACCCTAACATAGAAGGAGACCGTTTAGGAGCATGGACGGACGAGCATCCCGACAACAAGATTCTAAGTTTTGCAAGTGGCGGTCGCAAAAGTTACGGCTACGAATACCGGGACAAACAAGGAGAAGTGCACACGGAGTGTAAAGTGAAAGGATTGACTCTCAATTATCGCACCAGTCGACTGGTGAACTTTGGCGTCTTGAAAGAAGCCTTGCAGTCTGGACAGGATGGAAATTTTAAAATGACCACCCACGAACCGCACAAGATTGTACGTTTACCCACACACCAAATTGTCAGCCGACCCTTGGAAAAAGTCTATCAAATCGTGTACCAGAAACGAGTACGGCTTCCCAATCACTTCACTTTACCGTACGGACACGCTGGTATAAAAAAATGGTTCCAGGACGATAGTCACCAACAAGAAGGATGACTTCGACACAGCAAGAATTGACTGAGAAACCCACAGAGAACTTCAAATTCAAACCATACCATTTTCCTGTTTTCTTGCCTGACTATTGCAGTTGTGCCAGTCGATTGGAAACGTTTCAAAAATGGCCCACGGATAGGGAAGGATTACCTACTGCGAATGTTTTAGTTAGAACAGGATTTGTCTACTTGGGACCTGAGACTGGATTGGGATACGAAGTAGTGTTTCAGTTGTGGTCTGAAGTTGCGTATGGATCGATGTATCTACAAAGATTCAGCTATTCTGGAACATACTCAATGGTCTCCACACTGTCCTTACCTTTCTATGACCTTTCCACCCGTCACACTACGGTTCAGGTATGACGGTAGCTTAGAGAAGGTAGTACCGTTGTCCAGGAAGACAAAAAGGAAGACTTCCAAAACTGGACATAAAAAAGGAACGATGTACAAACTCGAAATTTCATTACGACTAGTATAAAAAGGGACAACGTCCAAGACCGATGGTTTATTGTCACTACAAACGCCAAACGAGAAAGATGAATAGTTTCAAACAGCAAGTATCAAGCAAGAGCAAACTCGAGTACGATGCTATGCCTTGCGATGGCAGGGATGCCGTACGCTATGACCTCAGTGATTCAGTACCACATTATGGAAATTTTGCTACGACTGTACCTACCATGGAAAGTGATGCTGTGCGTGTCAAACCTGATGGATGCGAAAGCGATGCCACTCGTTATCGTACACCTTTTCACTTTACTGGTTTTCATGGTGGATGTCATCCTAATGAAACCATGCGGCTACCACCCTAAGGACGTCATGTAAAACTGAGCAGACTCCTGCATATTTCACCGTACCTTCATCGAAATGAACCTGTGAAAGACGAATATTCGTTCCCTGTGCGTTCGCCTGAATACTGCGACTTTGAAAGTCGGATCCAAACCTTTCGAGGAAAATGGCCATAATATCTGGGAGGACCTACCCCCGAAGAATTAGCTAGAGCTGGATTTATTAACTTGGGCCAAGGGGATAAAGTCAAGTGCTTCAGTTGCGGTGTGTCACTTCACGAGTGGGAGAAGAAAGATTGCGCTTACCTGGAACATGCTCAATGGTCTCCAGATTGTCACTACCTACCTTTAGTCATTGAAGTGAGCATACCATGTCGTTTAAGAAACCAGCTGCTTGGCAAGGAGTCAAACACTGGAGAACCCCTAGACAAGTATTTAAACCCGATGTAAAAAATAATATTCAAAGATTACCAAACGAATTGCAAGAGAAGATCTACAAGGACATTTGGCAGGGTCTTGCCAGAGCCAAATCTCAATTAGTGACTGTAGAGCTTTTATGCCGAGAAATTCACAAGAGGAAATTGACAAAAGTCAACAAACAAGTCAGATTTCTCTGGAACAATGGTGCGTTCTTCCTACTATTCCGCTTTAGACCATTTACATTTGAAGATTTTATTGACAGTTTTGACCGTTTCCTGGAATGGCAGTGGTCAGAAATTACACACTACATTCATTACTTTCGCTCTAGGAGAAGTATTTGAGGTAAGAGAAAAGAGGCATAAAACCAGACTACTATGCCACGACCTTTATCGTTCGTGATACAACAGATTCCGTGGAAGGAAATCAATGACACTATTCAAACAGTGGAGGATTACCAACACGTATTACGAGAACTGTGTCTATTGAATTGGGGTCGACGTGTAGTGTGTGTCTTAGTGACTTGCTTTCTGGGATTTCGTTTACCAGCTGATTCTTTGTGGACTCTTTAAGAACAGTGCCTACCATTCCAAAAAGTATGAAAGTGGTCCCTTTAAATGTACACGAGAGACTGATTCTGCTCAAAACTTTGCGATTTCATCTCGATACTTTTCTACCTCTACGGGGAAAAAAAGATTCGTGAACTTTTAGGTAATGAAAATGTGTACGACGATGTGTGTGTAGCTTGTGACTTACACCCTCACTGGAAAGATGTACCTGACTGGAAAAGTTGGGGTTTCGAGGCTTGGATTAAAGAAGTGGCACAATATGCAAAAGATTTGTAATCCTAAACAACTAAAACGTTCCATGAAAAAAGTAACTTTTAAACCTGTGTTAGTGACAGTACCAGAAGAAGAAGAAGAACCACTTCCTTCAGGACAGGACAGGACCGTCATTAAAATCCCCGAAAGGCCATTCCGGGAGGACACCTGTGTGACTATGCCAACGAGTGTAGAGACTTTGAGAATATTACACACTGTCCCTAGGACACCACCTCTTGATCACCACAAATGTTGTACAGAGACTTGTTTATATTCCACTTTGATCGTTTTGATGTGCCTTTTATTCATGTACTTAACCATTTGGCTTTTATGTATTTTTGTCTTTCGTGTTCACATTTAAAGATGACAATAAACGTGTCCTGAAAAAAGTATAAAAACTCTTGTCTTGTCTGTCTTCGTGTCAAAAGTGACATTTTCCTTGCACTACAACTATTATGGCTACCTCTACTGTCTGCTCCCTCTTCCTCCACTTTCAAAGTGATCGACGAACACTTAGATCGTTCTAGTTGGGAGGCCTTGTATCTTCGCCATCCCTTTAACATGCTCATTCCTGGACCTAGCGGTTCAGGCAAAACCGAATTTGTCAAACGTTTGATCGAACATAAACATCATTTGATCGATCGTCCCCCTCAAAATATCGTGTGGTGTTACAAAGAGTGGCAATCGGCGTACAGCCTTCTGCGAGAAAGTCAAGGCGATTCCATCGTGTTTGTAGAAGGCATTCCTGGCGAAGACGACGGGATTGTGTCTAACCCTAGTCAAAACCACTTGGTCATCTTTGACGACATGTTAGGAGAAGACAAAGAAGAAATTAAACTCTGGTTTACGCGCAGGGGGCATCATCGTAATGCCAGTGTCATTTACATCACTCAAAATTTGTTTCAACAAAGTAAAGCCCATCGCACCATCAGTCTCAATGTTCATTACGTGGTCTTGTTTAAAAGCCCTAGAGATAAATCGCAAGTGCAAGTGTTAGCCAAATAGTTAGGAACGCCTTGGCTGACTCATGCGTACAACGATGCCCACTCAAACCCCACACACTTATTTACTCGTGGATTTAAAACCCACCACTCCCGATTATTTGCGATTTCATACCCATCTGTTTGACCACTGGTGCCAAGACGGAGGGCCTGTCGTGTACACGTCCCCGTCGTCGACTTAACCACAACTACATTCACCCCCACCAAAAAAAATCTATAAAAACCTCGGTCACTTGGACTCTGTCTCACACATCGTCAACATGACGTCCCTTCAGTCTCATCTTCCCATCAAATTGATTCGTGCCTTGTACAGTATCAGTCGCGAAAAAAAATCCACAAATACGTGCTCGTGTCTTAGAAGCTAGTCTCAAAGAAGTCTTACGATGGTTTACGGTGACAGCACGTCAATTACTGCAAGGCATCATTCAGATTCCACATCAAACCAAACGTTTTTTTTGAGAGAAACAAAGTTTCCTTGACGGAACTGGCCGATCCTCGCATTGACACTCAAAACAAAAAGCAAATCATTTTCAGACCTGGAGGTAGCGGTTCTCTAGGAGGTGTCATCATTTGTTCCATCTTAAAATGGAATCCAAATGCTCCCAAAGTTGTTCTCAAGAAAAAAGCGACTCCCCGACGTACCCAGAAGAAAAAGAAAAACAGTAACGGTGTCAAGACCAGGTCACAGCCACAGAAAAAGAAAAAGCAAAGTCCACAGAAGACAGCTTCTATTCCAAGGGAGGCACTGACGCCAGGACGCAACCTTACATTCGCAAGCCACGACCTCCAGTGGTGACACCCTCTTCCTCATTAGCGGCAGTGGCCGCTGCTCACAAAGTACCTGCCCCCAAAATTAAAGTCCAAGAAAGAACGGGTGTGTTACAGAGTTTACTGAATTTGTCCAAGCAAGAACTGTTCCGATTTAGTCCGTTGCGAACTCCTCCACGACGTGTGTTGCCTGTCATCAAGTTGATACGACGTAAAGACAATCAGTGGCGACGCATTCCAGTATAAAAAAGACCTGAGGCAAACAATACGGATCAGTGTTTTCGTGCTGCTGCACGCCCAAAGATGTCCACTCCAAGAAGTGCACACTGTTACCATCGTGTTCCTTCTTCTGTCCAAAAAGGAAAAGGAAAACGAAAAAGACAGTCACGTTATCGTAAAAAGCGCTTAACCAAGAATCGACGTCACCCTCAGAAAAGATACACTCGTCCAAAGAAAAGGAGAAGCCACCAAAAGGGAGGTTTCTTTGGCCCTTTCCTTGAATTTGATAAGATAGTCAATGATTTTGCCACAAGGTTAAAGGACAGGCTCCAAACAAAATAAGATAAAAAGACGCATGTCGAGCCATGGATGTCAGTGTATTTTTTTTGTGCACCAAAAGATGTTCCCTCATCGTCGTTCTCCTGTCCAGAAAGGAAAAAGAAAATGAGTTTCGTCATGCAAAAAAGCGCTTAGCCAAACATAGAGGTCACCCCCAGAAAAGACACACTTGTCCAAAGAAAAAGAGGAGCCACCAAAGAGGAGGATTCTTTAGCAATTTTGGAAAACACATCGTCACCTTTATGACAAAACGATAGTCCCAAAAAAAGGATAAAAGACCGTGTGACAAGTCATCGACGTTAGTGTATTTTTGGCTGTGTGCCCCGGAATATCAGCAAACAAAGATGTCACCCTGCAAAAGACATTCCTTTTCTACCCCAAAAGGAAAGAAAAGGAAAGGACTGCCACCTCGTTTAGTCAAACATTGGGACATGTTGTCCGTCCTGTCCAAAGCTCCTCCACCCATGCAAAAACAACTCATTCAAACCGCCTCCAAAGATGTCATCGATACGGTGAGCGAATGTTGTGTGAATGTCTTGAAAGGCACGATACCTTTGACTAAACATCAGAAAATATGCTTAGCCAAACATTGACATTTTCTTCGCCAAATGGTCCAAAAGAAAATACTCATTCGTCAAAAGAAAAAGATGTTGGTGCAACGCGGAGGATTTTTACCCATGTTAGGACTTATTACCGATGTAGCGAAACCTATACTGAGTGCAATGGGACTTTTTATACCCGCCCTAATTCCAAGAAGATAAAAGCAGGACACTGGAGTCAAACGATCTCAGACGTGACCATTGAAATCTGATGGAAGGACGAAAACCAGCTTTAGTCCCTTACAAACAATGGATGGAATACCATCGTTGGCAAGAACAACGGACCCCGCATTTACCTCCCAATCCTCATTTGACCGAGATGTCCCAATTACAACACGAATTGCAATCGTTGATGGATCGCAGCGATTTGTCAGAAACGGAAAAATTTCAACGGCACGGTCAATTGTTGCAACGACTGCAACTCTTTCACCAGAAAGCTTTAGACGAAACAGCTCTACCCACTCTGAAAGATTTTAAGGCCTTGATGAAAAGTTCACCACCACCATCACTATTACCTCCAGCGGTCAAGACAGAGGCAGCCTCACGTATGCCTGAGGAAGAAGAAGCAAGAGAAGTCTTTCAAACACCGTCAGCAGCTCCCATCCCTAGTAACATTGCAGCGTCCTTGTTGACCCCTTCCCCTACACCCAGAATTGGTTGGCTTAAAAAGATGATGTCGATTCCACCTTCGACAGAAGTGAAAAAGAAAGAATAGAAAGCAGAAGTGAGAAAAGAAAAGAAGACCAAAGCCATCCCATTACCGCCACCACCACCACCGCCACTACCACCGCCACTACCTTCCACTTCTACTTCTGTGGCACATCGGACACGTAAACCGTTTCTAAACCACTTCAGAGTACCATCAGCGAAGAGTGGATCACTTATTAAAACATGGAGAAGCTGTTAGCCAGCATTTACTTCGATCCATCCGATCCCGCAGGTTACGGAGGAGTTCAGAAATTGTATCGTGCTGCCAAAACTCGACTGAAAAGTATCCGTTTACCTCAAGTACAATGATGGTTACAAGAACAAGCCACGTACACTTTATACAGACCCATTCGACGAAAATTTTCCAGAAGTCGCACCCGAGTGGAGGGCATCGATCATCAATGGCAAGCTGATTTAGCCGATGTGTCTCATTTGGCCACATACAATCGTGGCTACAAATATTTGTTTTGTGTCATCGACGTTTTTTCCAAATTTGCATGGGTCGTGCCATTGACTTCCAAATCAAGCAGTGAGTTAGTGCGAGCCCTCAAACTGGTGTTGAAACAAAGTGGGCGTCACCCTCTTCGATGGCAAACCGACAAAGGTACCGAATTTCTGAACCAAGCTTTCCAAAAAGAATTGAAGAAACGTGACATTCATTTGTTCACCACCGAGAATCCCGAAACCAAAGCCAGCATCGTGGAACGTTTTCAACGTACCTTGAAAGAACGCATGTGGAAATATTTTACGCATCAACACACTCTCAAGTACATCGACGTCTTACCGCACCTCGTCCAAGCGTACAACCAATCTTACCATCGAAGCATCGGACGTACCCCACCAAGAAGTTACTCCCGACAACGAAGTCACCGTCTTCGAGCGTCTGTTTGGTACGCCCCCGACAGTGACTGTCCCCAAGAAAGCTGAAGTATTGGCAGCAGGAGATTGGGTGCGCATTGGCAAAACCAAACCACTTTCGACAAAGGTTACTTACCCAATTGGACCACTGAATTGTTTCGTGTCACTGAACGAGTGCGTGGCCGTCATCCTCCCGTCTATAAATTAGAAGACATGAACGGAGAAGTGTTAAAAGGAACGTTTTACTTACCCGAGTTACAACGTGTGACCAAAAAAGAAGACGACGTGTACGAGATCGAAAGCATACTCGATCGAAGAACCCGAAAAGTAGGAAAGAAACGTGTCAAAGAAGTCAAAGTACGTTGGAAAGGATATCCTCCCAGTTTTGACTCTTGGATCGACGCTTCGCAAACCATCAACTATAAAAAGAAGTGACCATCAAGCCCTTCAACACAGCGTCAGCTACTGCAGTGACCACTCCGTCGCCCAGTTCTTCTGTGCAAGATCTACAAAAGCAACCCTTGTGGGTGTGGTGTGGAGAACGTGTGCCTAAAACTCAAATCGTCTTTTTCTGCCAAATCTTTGTGGTGTATTGTGTCATCGGTGCTGCCATTGCCAATTTGAGTTTGCAACAAGGAGACAAACAATTGTGGACCATTTTACTTAGCAGTTGCATTGGTTACCTTCTTCCCAATGCGTCTCTGAAATATTCTTCCAACGGAAACAACAACGGGAGTCTTGCGTCCAACGTCAGTCCCCCTTCCAACAGTCACCCTAACCATCCTCTTTTAGACACCTCCCTGACTTGCAGTGACTCCTCGGACACTAGAACTCTGGAATTATGAACAACCAATTTTACTTAACGTTACCCAGTGACAGTTCCATGGAGATGTTTCCCAATAACACTTTGTGCTGTTACACGGCCAAATTACCTCAGACCATTCAATTGGATCACGAAACCCATTGGGAAGTGACTTAGTGGAAGTGATTCACCCTACACAAATCAAAAACATTGTCAAAAATCAAAACACTTTTACGGTAGAAGTTCATGACGAGAAAGTGCAACAAGCCTTGGATGAACGTAGCAGTGTAGCTGACTCTATGAAATCACAAGACCCCAAAACTAAACGAACCACTTATCCGTTGAAAATTCTCTCAGGCTATTATTTAAGTGGTCAACATTTAGTGAACGCTATTGCTGACAGGTTCAATAACGTGTTTGGTAAAGTCTTGGAGAAAACTAGAAAAAGTGTCACGATCGATTACCACAAAATATCTCGTCGCCTACTGATGAAATTTTCAGAGGACAAAGTATTGGCCATTACATTTTGTCCTGAATTGTGTGACATTTTGGGTGGAGACCCCAAGTTGATCAAGATTGCAAACGAAATACCAGCCGTGACCGGTAACTCAGATTTTGGGAAATATTTTAAATTCCCTGTAGAAATGAATCAAGGACTGAATTTGATTTTTGTGTACTCTGATGTGGCGGAGTACAACGTAGTGGAACACACCTCCGTACCGTTACTGCGTGTCATTCCTTTGAAAGTGGATTCTGCCACGGCTGCTGACGAGGAAGGTGGAAACACCTATCACGTTCACCTCGAATTTGTACATCCTCACTATTTGCCCGTCAGTAAGTCGTATTTCGACACTGTCAACATTACTATAAAAGGAGATCTGGGACACAATATTCCATTCACCAAAGGGAAAGTCACAGTGAAACTCCATTTTCGAAAACGATTACCCTAACCTTTTGCCAGTCATGTATCTTGTGTACCAAGGAGTCGCTCGACAGCGAGGAGATGGTTTACGTGATATGCTCAAATCAGCCTTTCGTACAGTGGCTCCCGTTTTGAAACCGATGGTGACACGGGGATTGCACGCCTTGAAAGATGCCGCGTTGACGCAAGGTAAAGAATTTCTCCAAAATGTCATTATTGACAAACAAAACCCCAAAAGAAGCTTTCTTGAGAGCAGGCAAAAATGTCTTGCTTCAAACGGGCAAAGACGTTTTGGACCTACGAGAAACTCCTATAAATGCCTTGGGCGATGCTGAGTCAGGCATTCCTGCTTCCCTGACGGCACAGCAAGGACAAGGCAGAAAAAGACGACGAAGACACCCCTTGAGAGGACTTGACACCCCTAGAGCTAGAAAGTCTAAGAAAAGAAAAACCGTCCGAGAGTTAGACGTTTTTGATTATTAAATCAGAGAAAATGATGCACCGAGAGTCTTGCGCTTGTTTCAAGTCGGAACTGGATCTATTTGCCATGCCACTCACCATGATGACGATGCAAGAATCTCAATGGGTCGAATTTCATCCCGTCTCCTCTTTGACGGATTCAGCTCCCATCGAGTTTGAAATCAAAGGACAGCCGGAAGATTATCTCGATCTGAATAGCAGTTACTTGTACCTGAAACTGAAAATGATCAAAACGGACAACACCAATCTGGGAGCCGATGCCAGAGTAGCTCCCTTCAACAATTTCATGCATTCCTTGTTCAGCGAAGTGGATTTGTACTTGAATAACAAACTGGTCAGCAGTAGCATGGATACTTACCCTTACGAGCGTACCTAGAAAATCTATTGACGTATGGAAAAGAGGCCAAGAACACTATGGAAACCTGACACCTTAGGTGAAGACATGTTTAACGACACAGCCCTGACAGCCGACGACAATCCTCACAATATGGGTTTTAACGACCGTCGAAAGAAAATCCTGCAAGGTCGTAGTTTAGAATGATGGATCGCTTGCATTTGGACATGTGGTTGCAAAACAAGTATTTGCTCAACGGAGTGGATATTCGCCTGAGACTCAATCGCAGCAGTGTCGCTTTCCATTTGATGGTTCATGCCAACAAGTACAAAACCATCATCTAAGAAGCCAGACTTTACGTGCGTTGCGCAGAAGTGTTACCTAAAGCGGGAAACGACATCAGTCACACATTGAGCAGAACGACCGCCAAGTATCCGATACGACGTGTAGAAGTGAAAACATTCACCATTTCTGCTGAAATCCGATCCAAGATCGAAGATCATCTGTTCCAAGGACAGTTACCCAAACGTTTAATCGTTGGCATCGTCAGTAATGCAGCCCTCAACGGAGCCCACGATCAAAATCCTTTCCAGTTTAAGCACTACAGAGTGTCCAAAATCGAAGTGAGTCGCGATGGCAAGACCTTGTGTACCAGACCCTTCCAACCTAACTTTGCCCAGAAGAATTACTTGAGATCGTACTTGTCCCTGTACGAAGCTACCGGACAACTAGGAACCAACACCAGTCACGGTATTTCGTACGAAGATTATGTAGGAGGTTACACTTTGTGGGCCTTTGATTTCACTCCAGACCAAGGCTGCGACGAGGGACATTTCCACCCTGTAAAATCTGGTCAACTGCGTGTGGAACTTCAGTTTGCAGAAGCTCTCACCGAGACGGTCAACGTCATCTTGTATGCCGAATTCGATAATACCATAGAAATCAACAGTTTGAGAGAAGTCATTCTAGACTATTAGACACAATGGAAGACTCCTATCCCTCACTGAACGGTAGAGAATCCTTGGACATGGAATGGGAGGATATCGTGAAAACAGAACCCCAAGACCAAGACAAAGAGGACGAGGTAGTAGTCACGTCAAGATGCCCAGAACAAGAACAACATTTAGTGTCCTGTTTTGCTAAACACCTCGCGGATGAAATTACGGAATTGAGTAAGAGAGATTGCTATGGATGTCAAAACGATCATCCCAGTCAAATTCAACACGATAAATGTCTGGAAATGAGTCAAGAAGAAAAATTGGACGAGTATCTGGACGACGCTTGGAGTCTCATCTCGGAAGAAGCAGTGTTGCATGAGTGGTATAAAGGCTTGCGTGATCTTTCCTGCCCTCCATTGTCTACTCTGGAGATCTATCGCATCGAATCTCTCTTAGCCCAGAGTTGGGAGACAAGGCGAAGAAACGGCTACTTGACAGAGCGTGTCAAACAAAACGTCAGAATTGAATTAATGATTTATCATTACCTGTGAAAAAAACAACAACACAACAAAAAAATGGATACGTGGGAACTTTATTACCTTTTGAACAACAGTTCGTATACTGCTTCTTGGAATCCTGTCGTGTGTGCTAAAGATGAACTACCTCATCGCAAACCTCAAGACCATCAAGCTTATGTCATCAACACGGACGACAGTCACCTCCCAGGAACCCACTGGGTTGCCGTCTACTTTCCTCAAGAGGATTGTGTGGAGTATTTTGATTCGTATGGATTACCCCGTTTGGAAGACGACATCATTGACTTTATGAGAAGAAATGCCCAGACGACACGATTCAATAATGTGAAATTACAAGGCACAGATTCCATGGTGTGTGGACAATATTGTATTTTCTTCATCAACGCAGTATTGGATATCAATTAGAACATTTAGTGATTCAGTGACTGATTTTGATGGTAACTCTTCTACAAACGATGAGAAAGTAGATCGATGGTTTTGTGACCATTATGGCTATCTTTTGTCTTTAGCTAGGAAACGTAGTGTACATCAATAGCCTCATGACTTCCATCAGTGGAAATCTCACATGAATTAACAACGTTGTCAACCTTGTCAAAAGGCCAGCCCAGTTAGATCTACCAGCAGCTCCACAAATTACTACACTCCCGGCCAGGCGAAAATAAAACCAGACAAGCATCAAAGGAAGGGGCAGTCCAGGAAGCTCTACCTGCTGCCCCACAAACCCCTTCCCTCTCGGACAAGCGACACAAAATCGGACAAACATCAAAGCAAGGGGCAGTCCAGGAAGCTCTACCTGCTGCTCCACAAACCCCTCTCCTCTCGGACAAGCAAAACAAAACCGGACAAACATCAAAGTAAAGGGCAGTACAGGAAGCTCTACCTGCTGCTCCACAAACCCCCTCACTTAAGGACAAGCGAAACATATCCAGACAAGCATCAAGGCAAGGTGCAATCCAGACTCGCAGCATTGTGTCATCCCCCTCCCTAGGAACAAGGATATCCCGACCGGACACAGACCGCAGTAACCCGATGCAGGACATACACTGACTGCACTGCCACCAATCTCACTAACTCCTGGAAGCAAAGGATAGTCCAGGAAGATTTACCTGCCCGGACAAGCGAAGCAAAACCGGACAAGCACCAAGGCAAGACAAGGGGAAATCCAGGAAGTGATACCACCCACTCCCTTCCGGACAAGCAAAACAAAACCAGACAAACATCAAAGCCAAGGGGCAGTCCAGGAAGCTCTACCTGCCGTCCCACAAACCCCTTACCTTCGGTACAAGCGAAATAAAACCCGACAAGCATCAAAGCAAGGGGCAGTCCAGGAAGCTCTACCTGCTGATCCGCAAACCCCTTCCGGACAAGCAAAACATATCCAGATCGAGATACAATACTCCTCGTAAGAAGGAGCTATTGTAGTTCCCACTCGAAATGGACAAACGCCCCTTCCCTCACACCTACCCACAAGACAAGCGAGAACGGGCATAAAACGGGGGCTAGGGAATACATACTAGCACAAACCCGGGTGGAATCCTGATAGCGGCAAGCCAACGCTGACTATACAGATTTCCCACCAAGAACCCGATCATGAGACCAAATGTGGAGGTTGAGGAAAGGGGGCCCCTTTTCCCTTTCAAAACCAAGCGTCTTCTATCCTTGAAGACTAAAAACCAAAACAAACACGATCCTTTAGATCCACCGTCCAAAAACCCAACCACAAATTACTGAGTACGGATAAAGTTTATGGGAGAGTTAATCCCCACAAAAATTGGAAACCTTTTTCAGCAAACGCACAAGTACACTTAGTACACAAAATTCAAACTCACCGATTTATTCAAAATTCACAACCCCTAACGCTTGAACAATTGCACAGGTGACTCTAATTGCATTGGCATAGGGCTGTCCACTAGCAAAACTGGACGAGATTT
>JAECUM010056214.1:0-18979 GCA_016617855.1 Megalonaias nervosa | reverse complement strand
TGAAAATGTCCTGCAAGTTGATACAGACGATGAGGAACAGGGTATAAACTCTGTTACACTAGATAACTTGTCAATATTTTGAAATATAATTTCTGTGAAGTATTATGACTCTCATAAGGATGATGTGTTACTTTCAATTTTCAATGCTATATTGCTAATTTTAGCTTTGGTATTTATTTCACCCAATAAGATTTTCTTCCCCTGGATAGGGATAGAAATGCCAGAGAGCCTGCCATCATTGTTTTGTTGGCGGGAGAGAGAGAGAGAGGGTCTGTTGTTTGTTTTTTTTAAATTTTCAACCCTCAAATAGCTTTTAAAATACTTCTACTCTCATTTATAGAAGAAAAAATTACCTATAATATCCATTTTATTAGTTGAAAAAATAAGTTATCTTGAGGTAAATAAAGAAAGATATCCTGGTTTGAAAGAAAATTCCACCATCACAACCCCTGGAATTAAATGGCCAGTCTTTTAAATTACCCTTTGATGTGAAATTGTGTTAATTATTATTAAGTGAGCATGATTTTTATTAAAAAAGAAATCAGAATTTGATTTATTTCAGTCATGGCTTGCAGTTAAGGCTGCAACATTTACGCTCGTAGACAGTGTTATTTTGGTTTCATGGTAATAAACATGTAAATGAATACAAATCTGGTTTTCAGAATTACCTGTTCAAATTAAATACCATTGATATGTTGCCACATCTCTGCTTAGGTGACTTGTAGTTTTTGCATAAATCCCCGTTTGTATATCCTACCGATTTGAATAACAAAATCCTTTAATGTGATAAAAAAAATGGACAGAACTTAATCATTTCATTCATTGATTTATAATTTCTAACCTGACTATGACCAGGGTGGCCCAAACACTGTCATCATCTGCAGGTTTCATGCTTAACGGACTTTCCATACTATCATGGCTCTATATTGTGTACACAATGGGCAAGTCTATTTTCCAACAGAGTGATGTAGTTCATGTTATTTGGTAACTGTTGAATAATTCTGTAAATTACCATAAGGTTGGGAATTGAAAGTTACAGCCCTTTGCACACATGTATATAGAAATTACACTGCTTGTTAAATCCACATGAAAGGCGAATTAGCAGTTGTCATTCTTTTTTTTCGGCTCTATTTTACATTGTAAATATCGGAAGCAGACGACATAGTATTTACCTTCTATGTATATACATGTGTACTTGTGCATCCAGCCCTTCGCTGAAAATGGACTTGTCCAAGAACTGGAAATGACAGGCAGTCAAGGTAGCCTTTTACACTGAAAACTTCCATTTGACATGAAACATGCAAATAATGGTGTTAAGGACCCATGGTCATAATCAGGCTTAAAATTATAAGTCAATTAATGAGCTAAGTTTTGTGCATTTTTTTTTTATCTCATTATGCTTTTCGTTTTTTAAATTGGTGGGGGGGTTGGTTTACAAAAACCAGAAAATGTCAGTGAGCAGGCTCCTCATTTTGCATTGAAAACTAAGATTAGGTTTGAAGTTGAAGATGATGACAGTGTTACTGACCACTTGGTGAGCGTCAAGTTAGAAATTATCAATCAATGAATCAAGTGAGTAAGTTTTGTGCACTTTGTATATTCCTGATGATTTTCAAATTGCAAGGGGTTACAAGCTTATAGGGGTGTGGGCAAATACTACATTGTATTATGTTCTATATCCTATTTTCCTTTGCTCCTTAAAAAAGTTGTCTGTTCCCCAGATTTGGAGGATTGGGGGACACAGAATCCTCTGCCCTTGGGATCCTAAGTACAACATTCTGTATATATAGGTGGGTGATTGGGTGCATGCATGCATGTAATATTTTATTATTTACCATTTCCTACTGTACAACAATCAGATATGTACATAATCTAGCATATGTGCTAAATATTTTTTCCTCCATTTAAAAAATATTTCATGTTCTTTTTTATAAATATGGTGATAGTAATTAAAGTATATTACATGTATAATTTTATAGCATTTAGCATGCATGTGGTTTTTTGTGTTTGTATAACCTTTGTATTAGACTGCCTCCAGACTCTGTACAAACCTCTTCACTTTTAGATGGTCTCTTGGTCTTTTGTTTTCTGTGATTGTCTGCAAATCTTGATCTGTGTGTGAGTGTGTGTGATTTGGATTTTTAACGTAGCTTTAACAATTTTTCAGTCATATTGGTACGATGTCTGGAGTGTGTCAGTTTATAGTGATGTCTAGACTGGGGCATTATGCTGCAGACATGTAGCATGATGTCTCACCCCGTCACTGTATCCTGACACCAGGCTGACCAGTGTTGACACTAACCTCTTAATGCTGAGTGCCAAGTGAAACTTGATCTGTAAGCCACCACATGTCTGCCAACATTTGAGACAGAACGTGTATGTGGATGTGTTGTTGAAACTCAAAAGGCGTGTTTGTGGTCCCTGGAGGGAGCAGTGTATGAGTTTCAAATAAACAATGGAAAATGTTATCTGTTCATATAACAAAAACTTCTCATTTCAGCTTTTAATACGCGACTGAATTGTAAATAGCTGGTCAACTTAGCACTATCAACACACAAACACATATGTGCACACAGCCATGCACATGCATGTGTGCATGCACTTTCACATAGTTACATAATCACACATGCCTTGGAGAATCTGAAGGTGATATAAGTGTTATAGGTGCTTATTTTTGCACTCATTAGGTTGTACTTGGTACCATTAAAACCATTCAGCGTATGTGACATGGTCTGTTGATGACTGTTTAAACATGATACTTTTTGGGATTGAGCTGTACATTTGTGGACTTTCCTGATGCAGGATGGTGTTACCATACACATCATGTAAAGTATACTATTGATTCCCCCTTACTGCTGTGCTTCACAAGGTCAAACTCTGTCAACCAAAAGTTCTTAAATTTTGCTTTGTTACATTTTGCTTGCTTTGCAGATGGCTCATCCTTCCCTGGATCGCAGCAGTGCTTTGACATTTGGCCTTCAAAAATGAATCAAACCTAACCATTCCAAATACCAAACTAATCACATTTTGCAGAGGTACAAAATGAGCAGGCCTCCATTTTTTGTGTCTTTGCAAAACAGAAATTGGGACATAGAGGATCTGATGTTTTTGCACAATTCAAATGAAATTTGTGAAACAAGTTAAACAGTTTCTATTTTTTGCAGGTCTTGCTTGTGAGGATAAATTTTAAACTGTTTGATCAGTTTCATGAATTCAGTTTAAATGAGCTCGTATAGTTGTATAAGATTTTTCTTGTCATCACATAATGAAAAATAATTGGTTCCTAAATATCGTCTGAAAATTGCATTGGTATGAATATTGACATTGATTCAGCTGGGAATGACATTGATTCAACTGGGTATGACACTCATTCAGTTGGGCATGACATTGATTCAACTGGGCATGATATTGATTCAGTTGGGCATGACATTGATTCAACTGGGCATGACATTGATTCAAGTCGGCATGACGTTCATTCAGTTGGGCATGACATTTATTCATTTGGGCTTGATATTGATTCGCTAGGTATGACATGATTCAGTAGGGCATAACATTGATTCAGCTGGGCATGACATTGATTCAATCGGGCTTGACATTGATTCAACTGAGCATGACATTGATTCAGTGGGGCTTGACATTGATTCAACTGGGCATGACATTGATTCAGTCAGGCATGACATTGCTTCAGCTGGAAATGACATTGGTTCAGCTGGGCATGAAATTGATTTGATTGGGCATGACATTGATTCAGTTGGGTATGACATTGATTAAGTTCAGCATGACACCGATTCAGCTGGTATGACATTGATACAGTTGGGCAGGACATTGATTCAGCTGGGCATGACACTGATTCCACTGGGCATGACATTAAAATACATCATGTGTCCACATGTAATAAATCTAAAATTGGTTCCAAACAATGCCATTTTAATTACATCATATGATTGTGTTTGGTTGAGATTAACTGGATCTTTATCTTTGCAGATGGTGACACTAAGAGATTCAGCATCTCTCACCCCAGCACTGCCAGTGAACATCACACAGTCAGTGAAAGCTATGTATGTATCGAGTAAAATAAAATATAAATAGATACTTGAACTGCTTTTTCTCTCATCACATTGAAGAACTCCAAACATTAAGGGTTATTCAAGGTACAAGTTTTCATTAAGAACGGTGGTTTCCAACCCCAGGGCATGGGGATCCTCACTAATGTTACGAAGGATCAGAAGAAAACAAATTTTAAATCACATCATAAGCATGAGGGTGGGGAGGTCCAAGGGTTAGAGCAGTAAAAAGGTTGGAAACCAACAACATAAAGCAGGGGTGGGCAGAATTTGGCCTGTGGTCCAGATAGGGCTTTTGACCAGATTTTATCTATTAATTTACATCATAGATGTGGCTTTAAAAGTCACATGCCTGGCCCACATCGTGGGGGAAGGTGCCAATGCCTAATTTAGAGGGAAGTTTGACAGATAAAAATCTGAATTTTTGTATGTTGTGAACAAGTTAACTTTTACTATTATGTAAGCCTGAATTTATGCATACATTGTGTATTATAAATTTTAGAGAAATTGTTAAAAACAAGCTTGTTGGGTGTAATGTTCTTGCATTTTCTAACACTAATTTCTTGTAATTGCAAATTGAAACCAGTCTGCTTTATCCCTAGTAATGAATTATTATGAGTATTGAATACTGAGTAGGGAAGTTCGTTTATGGGCTGGATCAAAATAAATGAAAGATTAAATTCTCTTGTAAAGAATGAACTTTTATTGAACAAGATGAACAATGTTTGATCAAACAGCCTTTTTATTTGGAAGAAACATTAGTTGGCCCAGAATTAGCACTTATCCAATTTAATGAAATTGTGGGAAAATATACTTGACCCCTGAAAATTTTCACTTGCCATTTACATATGAGTGTGTAAATTTTTAACCCCTTTATCTTTCTTTCCTAGGAATCTGAGTGCCAAGAGCTGTCCTCTATACATGATTTGGAGCAATGGCATGGAGATGCAGAAACATGTCTTGCGCTTAATCGATTCTATCAAGAGGCCCTTGTTGATCAGCTTCGCAAGATCGAGTATGCTCTCCAGGAAAACAGGGAAAACCAGGTTTGATGTTTGCAGCTAATAATATTTGTGAGGACTATTTAAAATGTAAACTTAGAAAGAAAAATAATCAGGCAGTTAGATTTTCAGACCAACTGTAATAATTGTTAAATCAGAAGTGCTTATTTAATGGCCTATTGTCCATCATCTGTCAATCTATTATCTCAAGTTTGTTATCGCTGCACCTCCGAAACTACTGGAAGGATTACCGTAAGACTTTACATACACATTGGTCACCAGTGTCTAGTTGGTCATAAAAGAAATGGTAATGCATATACCTCCAATTTGGCTGCTGCAGAAGCCATCTTGAAATTCTTGTTATTGCTACTTTTGAATGGAAAGTCATATCAGGATGAGGCTTTTACAAGAAAACTTATGATATCTTGTAGGTCTTAATAAAAATTGTACTGATCTGATATCCAATATGGCAGTCAAAGTGGCCATCTTGAAAATCTGATTACTAGTCCTCGTTGATGGAAAAACATATTAACATTTATCCTATCTGGTTAGTCTTAAGTAACAATGTTGCTGCTTGGACATCTGATATTGTCACCTTAGTGACCATATGAAAAACCTTGTTTTAGCTACTCATTCTGAAAGGAAGTAGTATCAACATGGGATGTTCACCAGAAGATTTTGTATGATGTCTAGCTAGTACTGTATGAAAAAGGTGCTGATCTGAGTACCAGTATTGCCACCATGGCAACAGTCTTGAAAATCTTCTTATTTCTACTCCACTTCAATGGAAACTCATTTCTTCATAGGTTTTCACCAGAAGACTAATTAATTGGTCAAGAAAAAAATGGTGTTGATCTGATGTCAAATATGCCACAATGATCATATTGAAATCTTATCACTTAATCTCCTGAATCTTAGTTATAATTAGAAGTTCTGTTACTAAAATTACACTATAAAATTTGGTAAACAACAGGTAGACCTGGCATTTCACAGGTAATTTCCAATGTTCTGGTTTCAGATTGAGATAAACATGTTGCTTACAAACCAAAATCAATGATTCAGGTGAGGTAGACAATGAACTTAATTTTTGGACAAGGTCATGTCCAAAATACAATTATTCATAGCATATGATGAATTAAAAAAATGAACAAACAATTCCATTTAAATATACACAACACTTATTTAGAATTACTGGAGACTCATTTTGGACAGAAGAGCATCAGTGCTTACTAGGGACTCTTTCCATAAAGTAATTAGAGTCCATTTATCCGACAGAAATGAGCAGTGCTTAAAACTTCATTTGATTTTTCACATTATAAGCAATACATCTGAAATATCTTATCACTGTCTTGGTCCACAAACTGTTGATATAAATTGTTGAATAGGTCAAATTTAAAAAATTAAAGATAATTTGGGGTAAAATTGGTTCTTTATTAATCTTTCTGATGAATAACATTTTGTGTTGTAGATGTCTGTGGTATGGTATGCAGCACATCTACAACCGTCATCCCATTGTGGTGGGTGAAGGGCTATAAAAATGGCTTACATAAGTATTTACCTCTCTATAAATTTCCTAGCAGTTTTGTGGCTTTATTCAGATTCTTAAAATAACATTAGAGACATTGACCATTTGAAACTGACAGCTTGAGTATGCCAATTATAAGCAAGACAAGGAATATTTACTCCTCAGATCACATGACATACCTTTGCCTAAACAATGCGTGTTGTGAAAAAATGCTAATTTGCATGGTTGATAAGCAGTAAGAAACCACTGTTTGGTTCAGAAACACCTGCTCATTGACTGCAGAAAGCAGTTGACCATTTTAATACATGACTTTTATTGAGGTAATTTCTTTTAGAAGTCATGATGGTCATAGAAACCTGGTGACTGTTGTATGAAGGTTACTGTGATGGCAGGTTTGATTGTAATCGATGTGTTAATTACTACTTGTGAATTAAATTCCTTTGGTAACAACCTTAATCTATTAATTACTTCGTAATTAGATTGTTTTAGTAACAACCTTAATTGCAATCTATTAAATTACTGCTTTTAAATTTAATTCTTTTGTAAAAATCTAAAATCTGTTGTTTTGTATGAACAGGTTAAGCTGTATTTATGTGCCATTTAGTTATAAAAATTTTTCACTTGTTACTGTGCCTTTAATCTATTCTTTTGCCTGTGTTTTTGACTGATTGCTGAGTGATAATGTTATTTTAAGCTTGAAAATGTTACTTACAATGTAAAATTTTACCCTTTTGATTGCTTAGAATATTTTTGAGTAAGATTTGGAATTAGGTAAAGCTTTATGACATAGAGGTCGGAACTGAGCCAAAAGTGTAGAAACTAAGAAATAAAGGGGTTATGTAACATACACCATTAAAAAGTTTTTACAAGGTTATGGGAGAGGCTACCAGTTGTTTGGAATGGTTAGTTATAATTTTTCAGAATGTTTCACATGTGGATATAAAATTTGTCCATATTCATTGCTGTCCTCTTATTTTGTCATTTCAGAGAGCATTGGAAGAAGAAATGGGGGAGAAATATGTGAAGAAAGAGAAGAAAGTTGGCAAGACAAAATCCATTGCAGACTATGCCATGCCATACTTCAAGGACAAAGACGGGAATGTAAGGATAAATTAGTTTTTCTACTTATCCTGCCAGCTGTAATTGAAGTTGAATATTGTAATTACTGGTGTGTGTGTGTGTGTGTGTGTGTGTGTGTGTGTTTCTACTGTTTATTTCTTGGTAAACCCTCCTATAAAATTTTGATCCTTTCATTATCAGATGATGACATATTTTTGTTCAATATCTGGATGCCAAACTTTTTATTCAGCTTTTATGTAGGTTTATATACAAAGCACCTTATTCCAAATAAATGTTTAGAAATATTTTTATTCCAGCACTTTTCAAAGAAAAGGCAGGGTTTGTGTAATCTTGCCATTCCAGACATGTGTGCAAGGATGCACATGTGCATCAGTATGTTATTGAGCTGCTGCTTTATCCTTCAAGAGAGATACTTCAAACATTGGGATATGATTAGAGATTGAATTTAAATGTACACAATGGTTTTAGAACTTCAGTCCATCTCTGAAGGGGTGGGGCTGAGAGAGGAGGAGCTTTAACATGAAATTTAAATAACTCTCACATTTGCAGTCTTGCATGTCCAAGAAGTGGTATGTATAATAACTGACTCAGGGGTCAACTCAAGATAAAATGAGTGTTGAATGAGACCATTAAGTTATGTTTAAATGAGTGTGCTATTTACTGCTTCATTTTCAGTGCATTTTTATGGAAATTTTGCCCCCGCAAAAATAAATGAAAAGGACTATGATTCATGCTGTTGATTTTTATGAGCACAGTTTTCTCACGCCAGACTTCTACCCTCCCTCTGTCCAATCCTGTCTACTGCGCTATTTACTACTACAATTTCACTGTTTTGTTTTTCTTAAATAAAAAATTCACAAAATTACATGCCACTGTCCAGGGTGTCAAATTTATATTGGAATTGTTTGTTGTTGCAAATGTGCTGCATGCCAGAGTTCTGTTCATTTATTAGGCTATTCACAGGGTTCCCACATGGGTCTGGAATTCTGGAAAGGGTCTAAAACTTGAAAATTGCTTTTCCAGGTTTTGAAAATGTCTGTAAAAATTGAAAAATGACTAAAGAGTGTTTTTGTTATTACAGCTGTCCTAGAAACTGGTAATGTGAATGATCTTTTGCATTTGAGAGAAGTTATAGTATATGGATTCAGAGCCTGTTCCGGAGATCTGGAAGTTTTTATCTTTTGATCTGGAATCTTTTTTTAAATTTTGGCAGGAACCCTGTATTCATTATCAATGAAGCATTTGAAAATGCAATATTGCACTCATTTCAAGCATCTGTATGAGTTTGAGTGTGACCATTGCATAAGTAGCTCACTTGTTTGGTGTTGTGATAACCTATTGACAAATAAAATTAATTTATTAAATCTTGATAGTGTAGAAGAAAAAATATTTTAATAGAAGTATTTTAAGTGAACTTGGTATTCCTGTCAAATGATATTCACAAGACAAATGTCCAAGTGACAGCCGTTTTTATGTACTATTTCAGGTATGTAGAAACCCTGATCTTTATTGAGCAGATGATGGACTTGGAAAGGATAATAGTATTGATACTGCTATAGTATTTGCCAATCCCCCCCTCCCCAATTTGTAACCCACCCACCCAGCCAACTAATTTTCAAAACTTAAAGCATCAAGGATATAAAAGTGCACAAAACTTGTCCCTTTCATTCCAAACATTGTGATCTTGTCTGCATTTCAAACCAAACTTCAGGTGCTGATTTAAACAACCAGACAGCTACTCATCCTCCATTTTTGGTTTGCAGAACAATCTTGTTGTAGCTGGAATGATTGATATGGTGAAATGCTTTATAAAAAGAATTTCAGACAATTTGATGAAATTAGCTCATCATCTAGTAATGGAAGAAAAGTAAAATCATTCCATGAATTACTGCTTTCGGCAAGAGACCCACCCCCACAACAAATTAGAAGAATTAGATTGAGCAAAAGGCTTGAATTATAACAACCAAGAAAAATTTGGCTACCAAATATTGTTTCTAAATGAGGCACTGTCAATTTAAATATTATATAAGTGGCATTTAAAGTAAGTCTTTATGAATACAGTACCAAGTACTTGGCAATATCAGTACAGTAATGATGATAATAGTGAGAAGGTCTATACATACATACTGGATATGAAAAGTAAAAACCTTATTTGCAGGTAACACTAGCCTTTGGGTTCAGCCTCTCCATTAGTGACTTGGCCAAGGGTATGGGCATCTAAACAAGGAAGTGCAGATACATTTTTTTTACATATAATTATGGTATCAATTTACTTTCAGTCTGCTGGATCCGATTGCAGATAGCATAGACTCTAATCTGCCATTGCATAATGCACCATCAGGTCAAGTTCAGTGCTGTTTGTTCTTATTAGTTCTAACAAACAGCATAGACACAAAATTGCTGACTCATTTTGCAATGGCAGTTCTGGGTCTGTGCTGTGTGCAGTTGGTTCAGGGTCATAGACCCTTTCCCCATTGGCATAGAAATCTGCTAGGTCATAGCTTGATTTTTATCCTCAAGCTTTAATTTTTTTTCAACTCCATACTCATTCACTATCATAACTCTTATTTTAAAGCTTTTTTATTTTTACAGGCAGTATAATAATAGTGGTTTTCAGGTTATCATAATGTTTCCAGCAGAGTTATTTCCCTTTAAATTTGGGTTAGCTTTAGTTTCCATCTCCCAGTCTGCTATTTAACAGAAAAGTTGTTAGATGTTGTGAAGTTTAATCATTTTAATTATAAAGATGAAAGAGTGTGTGTTTGTGTTTTGGATTTTTAACGTAGCTGTAACAATTTGAGTCATTTCACTACAATGTCTGCAGTGTGGCAGTTTATTTTGATGTTTAGCACTGGGGCATCATGCCATGGACATGTGGCATAATGTCCCACCCAGTCATATTATCCTGACACCAGGCTGACATGTCCTAACACTAATGCTGAGCACCAAGTGAAGCAGCTGCTAGTATGATTTGTATAAGTCTTTGGTATGATTCAGCTGGGGTTTGAACCCATGACCTGCCGCATCTGAGGTGGATGCTCAAAACACTTAAGCCACTAGAGTGGTCAAAAAAATTGAAAGAAATGTAAGAAGGTTGCTTTTGTTTGGTCAAACTGAGGATCCTTGTTGATGTTTTTTGGGTTCTAATCATTTGGACCACCCTCTGTCCAAGAAATATCTGCTGACATTTGCTTGTTACCACTTGGTCTTTATTCCTGATCAGCCTTTAATCAAACTTGTTATGCAGATTGCATCAAAAACTTCACAGAATGACCCACATATATAAAATGTAGTCTGTACGAGTAAGCGGATGAATGGTAAGTAATATTTTTACTTCCAATATTTACCTGGAAAAAAAATTCTTAAAAAGTGTATGAAAAAGTACACACTTTTCAGTTATTTCTGTTTTGTTTCTGTGTCTTGTGCAATCTATTTTGTTTTAGTGCCTTCAGTAGTCTGTGTTATGTTTTAGTGTCCCCAGTAATATGTTGTGTTTCATTCATTGCACCCAGTAATCTTCATGTTTTGTTTCATTGTCCCCATTATTATCTCTACTATGTGTCAGTGTCCCTACTGATCTTTCTTTTATGTTTCAGTGTCCCCAATAATCTGTTATTTTTCATGCATTGCACCTGGTAATCTTGATGTTTTGTTTCATTGTCCCCATTATTATCTCTTCTATGTGTCAGTGTCCCTACTAATCTCCCATGTTTCAGTGTCCCTAATAATCTGGTATTTTTCATTCATTGCACCCAGTAATCTTCATGTTTTGTTTCTTTGTCCCCATTATTATCTTGTCTATGTGTCAGTATCCCTACTAATCTCTCAGTTATGTTTCAGTGTCCCCAATAATCTGTTATGATTCATTCATTGCACCCAGTAATCTTGATGCTTTGGTTCTTTGTCCCCATTATTATCTCTTCTATGTGTCAGTGTCCCTACTAATCTCTCTCTTATGTTTCAGTGTCCCCAATAATCTGGTATTTTTCAATCATTGCACCCAGTAATCTTCATGTTTTGTTTCATTGTCCCATTTATTATTTCTTCTTTGCATCAGTGTCCTTACTAATCTCTCAGTTATGTTTCAGTGTCCCCAATAATCTGTTACATTTCATTCATTGCACTTGGTAATCATTATGTTTTGTTTCATTGTCCCCATTATTATCTCTAGTGTGTGTTAGTATCCCTACTAATCTCTCTATTATGTTTCAGTGTCCCCAACCAAATGAGGATATCTTGCTGAAAAAGATATTAGGGGAGCACAAACAGAACTTCCAACTTTCAGCATCTTGTAAGTTACACATTTGTCATATATAATGTTAATATGTACTTTACACACTCTTGAGACCGAACATCAGTAAACTAAAATCATCTTGAAACTGAACCCTATGTCTGGTCTTGAATTTATCCTTCTTTAAGTTCGATTAAAAAATTTTCAGTATACCAAAACCCCATTTCACTGAAAACTAGCATATAAATTTTCTGTCCCCTCAAAAATGTACATCTTATAAAACAGTATACAAACTATACTAAATCTAAACCAGAGTATTTGGTCAGCCAGTAATCATTGCACAGCTTAAAACCATATAGTATAAAAGAATATAAAACATAGAAACACATACAAATGCAAATAAGCTCTAATTATCCATAATAGTCTAAATTTTCAATACTCCAGATATTGCTGTTCTGTCAAAATAGTGTTACATGATTGTAAGATAACATATGGTCACTAGACTAAGATATTGGTTCTGAACCTACGGGTAGCAACCCAAAAGTAGGTTGCCATGCTATTTCGATGGGTTGCTGAGATCAACCTTAATAACTTGAAATTTCCTACCCAAGTGGCTGGCTTTTTAGCATTCACTTGGTCATGAGGCTAACACCACAAACCTAATCTGTGTCACTGCCCAAAAAGGTTAAGAACCAAAAAGGTTAAGAACTACTGCTTTGAGATTACACCAGGTCACATTATTGTAAGATAACACATAATTGTAAGGTAACATCAGGTCACATAATTGTTAAGATAACACCAGGTCACATTATTGTATGGTAACACCAGGTCACATAATTGTAAGATAACATCAGGTCACATAATTGTACGATAACACTAGGTCACATAATTGTAAGATAACACCAGGTCACATTATTGTATGGTAACACCAGGTCACATAATTATAAGATAACATCAGGTCACATAATTGTACGATAACACTAGGTCACATAATTGTAAGATAACACCAGGTCACATTATTGTATAGTAACACCAGGTCACATAATTAAAAGATAACATCAGGTCACATAATTGTAACATCAGGTCACATAATTATAAGATAACACCAGGTCACATTATTGTAAAATAAAACATAACATCTCATTCTTAGGTGAAGATAGTGTTTCTTAGTGAACCAAAAACAATGATTATTTAAGTTTTGAGAATTAGTGTATGAGCATTATAGTACACACATCAGAGATTTCAGAAAATACATATTTTGGTGATGGATATTAATCTGCTCAAGACTTTGTTGGATTCTCGGACCAGAAATACTGGTTTCATAGATGTCAGTGCTCTGGCTTTTTAAGTTATAAACAATGCCATAACATTCAAAGAGTAGGCAACTAGAACATTTACACAGATGTATTTTAAGAGATGAAAGATACATTTCTGGGCAAAGAATCCCATGGGAATATATAAAGTTTCAAGATGTGCTATTTTAATACCATGAACAAGATAGACAGAGAGGGATTTTCTACAAACAAAAAGAAACAGAAACCTCACACAAGTAAGATTCATATGAGAAGAAAAGGGCCATTGATAGAAGCAGTATGTAACATGAAATATTTATTCAGTCATTGAAAGAAAATGATACATGCTGTTCTTTTTTTTTTATTCCCCAGTAACTTTTAAATTGTTTGCTTAACATGTTCCAACACAATGAAAGATATTTGATGCCATCCAAGATAGAACCTCTGGTTCAGCTTCTGTGCGGAATTTCCATAATAAATATATATGTACATGTGATGCATTTTCTCAAAAAATCGAACAGCAAGATAGGCAAGTGTTTTCCTTTACCTTAGACTCCCTGTTTGTATACAAACTCTACTAAGCATACACTGCTGTATTCTTTTGCAGACAACTCAAACAAATATAATTATGAATGCTGGTTTGGTCATTGGACAGATGTAAGGGTGAAAGTGATGAAAAAGTGTAATCACTTAAATATTATTGGTAGGAATTAAATTTGTATGCTTATTTTCAGTTGATGCAGGTATAGTTTAATTTGGTACAGTATATTATTTTAGTCCACATGACATGTACTGCAGAACTTTTCCCAAATATGAATCTTGTTTAATTGTCAGTTTAGTTACGAACTGTTAGATTTTGATCTCATTATCCAATTTAAGATGTCGGTGTCAATACAGCTAAAATATTTTGTTGCCAAAGAACATGTACAAAGTGCATATTTAGACAGGGTTTAGCAGTTAAGCCAACAATGAGGAATTTCCGAAATTTTGTCTGTAATTGCCTGTGAAAGATAGTCCCAAACTATTGTTGAATCTTTGGAAACCAAACGTTAGTTTAAAGTTGCACCAACAAGATGTGGGTTCCCAAGTTGAATTAAAAAATTGAATTAAAATTCAAGTTAAACATGTGATGATATACATGTGCACAGCACAGTACAACACAGTAAAAAGGGTGTGACCAGTTAGTAAGTACTGATGGGGAAAAAAAGATTTTTCCATATTACAGTTAATTTTTCCTTGAAAACCATCATGTCATCATTTTTTAAAATTTAACAGAAATGCAATTTGCAAATTTTGTTTTGAAATGAATATCTGCAGTATATATGATTGTGTTTACTGTACAGTAAATAGCCCCTGGTTTGTGGACATCAGTTTTAGCTTCATAACAGCAGAATATCTTATTGATGTTTTTAAAACTGGTTTGTACTACACATAAACCGAAAACAGACCTATTAATAATTCCCTGTATATTGATTAATTTTGCTAAGTGATGTCTTTGCCTAGGCAATCTATCTCTTGTTGCACTGATTAATATGTCACTTTGTAATTTTAATTGCTTTAAATAGGTACCATGCAATTTACTCCTGTAAGAAAAAATCTTAAGCATGGAAGCAATTATAGCTTTGAACTAGATCTGTCACATTGTACTTACTGCAGATGTAAAACAACTGCCACAGCCAAATGCACTTATTTCTGTCAGTGAAAAAGGAAATTATTGACAACACCTACTTCCCGTCTATCAAATTTAGACAAAGTGGCTTTATCCCATGGTCATGTTCAGTCACTGATTGCATATGCATTGTTAAAATAGACATTCCAGGCTTGTTTTCACGTTTGATTTAAATACTCGACAGAAAATTTAATATTCACTTTACTGTGAAGCTTCTTTCACATTGTATCTGATTGGATTAAGTTTTTTGATGCAATGCTTTAGTGTGTCATGCAGTGAATAAGCTAAAGTTAGTTCTGATTCATGGTTATTGTTTACTCTGGATTTGGACAATAACCACCGATCAGAATTGAATGTAGCATATCTCACCTCATGACAAACTCTAAGTGTAGCCTTCAAATTCAATCCAAGTAGACAAGATAAATTCAATCCAAGTAGACAAGATAAATTCAATCCAAGTAGACAAGATAAATTCAATCCAAGTAGACAGGATTATAAGCAGCAGAGAACCTACAAGAGGTTATTAAATGCCAGTAAAGTATTTAAAACATACATGTCTCATTTACATTGATATATGTTATCAGTGACTGTACATGCTGATGGCATAAAATAATTGGCAGGGAAGTGGTGGGGTGGGAGCATCCTCACATAAAGGCCTTACAGACTTGTAAAGTGTTACTGATCCACCATTAAATGTGTGTTATATAAAGAATTCCAGCCTAAACTTCACACTTTGAAGATTATGACTCAAGGGACATATCCAGGTAAACATATAAACTTTGGGCTTCTACCATAGAGACATCTGCCATTTTTGTTTTATTGTAACTCATTTATGATATTTCCATAAGTATGTTCTTCAACAATCATGATGAAACAAATTAAGGAAAGTTTTAATATTTTTATAAAGTTTTAATAGTACTTCATGAACATTTTAATCATCTGACATAAAAAAATAAAAATTTATGCAAACAAGAAGTTTAAAGTGACTATTTAGAACATTATTAATTTTTGTCAACTTTGTCAAAATTCTGACTGGTGAGGGAAGCAGTTTCACTTGGATAATAAAGTAGTCCAGAATAACCATCAAAAACAGCTTCTTAATATTTTTTTTTACTTCTTTTAAAGTTTGATGAAGAGATATTGACTAAATTTGACTGAGAGCATCTTAGCTTGAATGCTTTTCATATTTGTGCATGCTGTATATTCCCTAATTAATACCCCCTCCACATTTTGTAGAACAGAAAATTTAAAAGCTGCAATGTAAGACCTCTGCTTTTCAATACCTGTCTGCTTCAGTTCCTTGATTAAAACAAAATGCTGCAGCAGTCTCAGTTGATCACACTACATGTATTACAATGCATGTATAAATAAACATGATGCAACAGCTGGGCAGCATATTCAAAGACTTACCAGTCCTACTTCAGCCAGCTGCTGAGTGGGATAATGTGTTGATCAATTGATCATTTTAACTCAGCTGATATTTACATTTAATGATTTCAGTGGCAGAAAGACTCCTAGATGTACATGTGGTCATTATAATAGTATATAAAAAAAACAACTTTAGCTTTCATTATTGGGCTCTAATAAACACACCTCATGTGGAAATGTAATGACCCTGGGAGCCTTAATTAGGGAATATGTGGTATAATGTCAATCCACTATCAGATATGGGCACCAGAAAAACTTTAACAAAATTTCTCCAGACCTACAAAACTTAATTTATCACATTTTACAGAAATTTTCCTGGCATAATGCCTTTAAAACTTTAACAGATAGTGCTGATCAGCAATCTAATATGGTCACCATTACTAAAAACGGATAAAAAAAAATTTCTTATCTAAATGCCAATCAGAATGATAGCAGTATTGACAGAAAGCATCCTGACACAGATTTTCCTGACACAGATTTTGTGTAAATGATGCTACTGTTATCAGATATGGCCACTGCTACTTAAAATAGAAAAACCTTTAAATGACTTCTTCTCAAAAATTATGGAACAGTTGTTGGCCAGATTTGAAAGAAAGCTTCTTGGCATGAAGGTTTATCAGTTTCATGCAAATTATTGCATATGAACACCATTACTATAGACAAACCTTCAAACAACTTCCCAA
Source organism: Megalonaias nervosa (assembly GCA_016617855.1). Classification (NCBI taxonomy): domain Eukaryota; kingdom Metazoa; phylum Mollusca; class Bivalvia; order Unionida; family Unionidae; genus Megalonaias; species Megalonaias nervosa. Next base: position 2,006 of record JAECUM010056214.1, on the reverse strand, counting down.
AAACCCAATGAACAGAATTTATCCAAATTTGATGGAAAACATTTGGACATGAAGGCCTTTAAAATTTAGACATATAATGCTGATTAACCATTAAATAAGATCACTTTTGCTAAAGAATATTAAAAAACTTGGAAAGACTTCTTTTAAAAAACCACTGGATAGATCTGGACCTTGGTTGTTAAAAGCATTCTGACACGAAAGCCTATCAGATTTTACAAATTAGACTGATTTGCTGTCAAATATGGCTGCTGTTCTCCAAAAATAGACACACACCCCACCCCGCTTAAAATGACTTTGCTGCAAATATAGGTATGCTTGTATATGGTTAACAGCACGTCATCACAATCCAGATTGTATGGTGATGATTAAAGTTAAGTTCTGTTAATGCAATTGTAAAAGCTGCTAAAGACACTTAAGAAAAAAAGTAACCTTTCCTAAGGTTGACATGTAGTGATGCATCATATGAGAGAAAAGGTAAATCTGTGAAGAACAGAATCAAACTGAAATGGGCAGAAAGTATAATAGCATGAAGGCCAGTCTGTTGTCCAATATTACTAAAAACTTGGACAATAACTATTAATTACTAGTAATAACTAGTAATTTGGACCATTACTAAAAATAATTTAAAGACAATAACTAGTAATTTGGACCATTACTAAAAATAATTTAAAGACAATAACTAGTAATTTGGACCATTACTAAAAATAATTTAAAGACAATAACTAGTAATTTGGACCATTACTAAAAATAATTTAAAGACAATAACTAGTAATTTGGACCATTACTAAAAATAATTTAAAGACAATAACTAGTAATTTGGACCATTACTAAAAATAATTTAAAGACAATAACTAGTAATTTGGACCATTACTAAAAATAATTTAAAGACAATAACTAGTAATTTGGACCATTACTAAAAATAATTTAAAGACAATAACTAGTAATTTGGACCATTACTAAAAATAATTTAAAGACAATAACTAGTAATTTGGACCATTACTAAAAATAATTTAAAGACAATAACTAGTAATTTGGACCATTACTAAAAATAATATAAAGACAATAACTAGTAATTTGGACCATTACTAAAAATAATATAAAGACAATAACTAGTAATTTGGACCATTACTAAAAATAATTTAAAGACAATAACTAGTAATTTGGACCATTACTAAAAATAATTTAAAGACAATAACTAGTAATTTGGACCATTACTAAAAATAATTTAAAGACAATAACTAGTAATTTGGACCATTACTAAAAATAATTTAAAGACAATAACTAGTAATTTGGACCATTACTAAAAATAATTTAAAGACAATAACTAGTAATTTGGACCATTACTAAAAATAATTTAAAGACAATAACTAGTAATTTGGACCATTACTAAAAATAATTTAAAGACAATAACTAGTAATTTGGACCATTACTAAAAATAATTTAAAGACAATAACTAGTAATTTGGACCATTACTAAAAATAATTTAAAGACAATAACTAGTAATTTGGACCATTACTAAAAATAATTTAAAGACAATAACTAGTAATTTGGACCATTACTAAAAATAAAAAACCCTTCACAAGAGGCTGCTAAACAAAATTAAACCAAACTTGACACAAAGAATCATGGCAGTAAACCTGCCATCAGTTACTTGAAATAGGAAAATGTGTAACCACTTTATTTCAAACACTGCTCAAAGCATCCTTTTATGAAGACATTTCAGGTTTGTAGAAATTGTGCTTAGCTGTAATCAAATATGGACACTTTTACTAAAGAAAAATAATGTTTTAGTGTAAAAAAAAATCATACTTGCTCAGAACTTTTAGCCAAGTTCCCTTGCATTTGGTTTTTAGGTAGATATCTCTCAGGTGGGTAATCTCAGTCCCACTTTGGCTTCTTGCTGCAGTCTATATCAAAATATTGTAAGCCCCATCCCCAACTCCCATCCTTGGTTTGATGTTTAGAATATTATTTGATAAAATGCACTTACACGGCTGATTTCATGG
>JAECUM010056213.1:0-22254 GCA_016617855.1 Megalonaias nervosa | reverse complement strand
ATATATATATATATATATATATATTAAAAATGACATGGCTTTTAAGGTGTTGGTATAAAGCAATTTGATATACCAATACTATTGGTGTATCAAATTGTGATCCGCCCATGCCGCAATAATACGTATATATAAACATTCTTGGAACTGTGTGCTGTTGGGTCTATTCCTATAGATCAATTACGAATTTCCACTCATTAATCATTAGTGACGTAATAAAATAACGATAAAAAGTAATATTTATCCCCGTTTTCTAAATGAATTTAACATGGTACACAATTTAATCGCAATCCTTTCTTTTTCCGTTTCTCCTTCCCCTCTCATGCACATGGGGTAAAATATGCAGAAATCTGGAGTGAGAGTGAAAACGAAATTGGGCTGGATTAAAAAACCTTGAAACTGAAATTGCACCAAGTAACCTACAATATAATTCTTCATAACAGTATGCTTACACTTCCCTTGGGACCTCTCTAAAGTGTTTATATTGTTACGTATATGTAATTAAATTGCTTGTGTGTTAGTTTTAAATTCTTTATATTTTATTTTTGTTTCATTACATTTTATTGGAATGATTATTTTCACGGGATTTGATCTTTTTCCCAGTAAATTTAGTCTCTATTTTGATCTGAATAGAACGTAAAAGGTATTACATTATCAGTATTTTTAGCTCACCTTGGTTGAGATGTTTTGTAAACATTAAGCGGAAATGATTGGCTATTACCAAAGTCATTTTCGGCCCACGTGTTAGCCGAGTTGTAAACAGCCTTTTTTATATTTATTTTCATTGTGGGAATCTGATCCTTAAACAGGGCTATTCTAGCTACGTGCTAAATGACTTTTCTTTTATTGCGCTGTTCAAATTAGAAATCACGTAGCCCGTCACGTGAGTCACCATGTAATCTAAAATCGAGGCTTAAAAAGCCATTTTCTACTAGATCTAGTCAGACGTATCTCTACACCTTGAGGGTACAAGGTGTTTCAATTGTTGATGTCAGATTGTTTTGAAGTTCATTTATTTTTTGAAATTTAATAATTCATTCTCTAGAAAACTACACAAGTGCTTCATATTTATAAAAGTTCTGCGAGAAAGATATTCAGTGGAAATTTATTCTGGAATTCTAAACGGAAACATTATAAACTGTGATTCAATCGAGGATCTGTTGCCACAGTACATCGACCTCATCTGACATCATAGCCTTCCATATTGGAATTTCATCGAGATTCGAACCTGGATTCAATTAGAACTGTTTAGTGATAGGACTTATATTTTTCAATTTTAGGATTAACTTTTGGATTATATTCACAAACCGTAAGTCCTATTTCCTATTTTTACATTGTTTTCTAGGGAAATAAATTGTTTTGTTAAAATTTACAAAGCTTGTTGGATTCACTCTTTTCTTTTGTTATTTTTGTATGAGCCTACACGTAACAATATAATCAATGATACAAAGTTGCAATTGCCGGTCGACACAGTAAGGTAAATGTTTTGGTTACGGGGTACACATATGTAATGTATTTAAGGCTTTGTTGATGTTGTTGTTGTTTCTTAAACCTATTACAAGGTTCTAAAAATTGATTATTATTAATTAAACATGAAAATATCCAAAGGCCGCCCCCTCTCTATTGTGCATCGTATCAAGATAATGGTGAAAATCCATGAAAAGATGAGAATAGAGGATTTTCGCTTGTGTAACGCCACAACGTCTCTGGACATATGAAGAATGATGGTAAATGTTAAGTCAAACCGAGCACAGAGAGAGAGAGAGAGAGAGAGAGAGAGAGAGAGAGAGAGAGAGAGAGAGAGAGAGAATTTATGGTAGGTAGTAATGTTCATTAAAGCAGAATAATGACTTAGATCAAATTTAAATGTATCAAAATATTTTAGTTACCTCTTGTTGGTTCGTCGTTTCGCTTAGATTATAGTCTACGCTAATTTCCTTGCGCATGTACGCCAATGCATTGATGAGCGTTAAGTATTCAAGAATCCGTGTCTGTAGGCCTAGTGCTCTACTTTCTTTATTAAAACCATCTTTCATGTATGTATCACAAGTGCAACTTATATCGAGTTAATCAATGTAAATAAAAATAGAAACTAAAAAATGAAAACAATCAACTTATCAATATGAAAAGATGATTGTGAATAGGCAAAACCAAAAAAGGCAGAACCACATTTTGTAGCATACACATGTGAGTTCATTCACCCAGTTAATACAGAGTTGCCTCTCGTCAATCTAACTCCGTTCAAATGGCAAATATATGTATTTGTATGCGATATAAATAAAATAAATGTATAGTATATACGTTACGAGTGGTATATCATCGATACAGCGTACATACTATACATATATTTTATTTATATCACATACAAATACATATATTTGCGCTTTGAACGGAGTTCAGATTTACTACAGGCAGCTGTGTATTGACCGAGTGAATGAACTCCTCACATCCCCGAGTGTGTCCGCGACAAAATGTAGTTCTATGCCTTTTGTGGCTATTCACATTTACCTTGTATATTGATAAGTTGATTGTTTTCTTTTTTAGTTTCTATTTTTCTTCACATTGATTAAATGAATATCATACATACTTATGATATAAACATGAAAGATGGTTTTAATGATAAAAGTAGAGCACTACAAAAACACATGGTTAGCTACGCCATTCATATGAACTCTGCCAATCACGTACCGGCGCACGGAAATTAATGTGGAATATAAACTAAGCGAAATGCCAAACCGACAAGAGGTAATTAAAATATTTTAATATATTTACAGTTGATCTAAGTCATTATTCTGCTCTAGTAACAGTACCACCAACAAAAAACTCTAACTCTCTCTCTCTCTCTCTCTCTCTCTCTCTCTCTCTCTCTCTCTCTCTCTCTCTCATCCTTTGGTCGTTTGACTTAACTTTTACCATCATTCATAAGTCCAGAGATATCGTGGGATGACACAAACGAAAATCCTCTACGTTCGTCATTTCATAGATTTTAGCCCGTATCTTGCTACGATGGTCCAGAGAGAGAGAGAGAGAGAGAGAGAGAGAGAGAGAGAGAGAGAGAGAGAGAGAGAGAGAGAGAGAGAGAGAGAGAGAGTTGGACTCTAATACTTAGTAAGATACCTTTGGACATTTTCATATTTAAATTAATAATAATCGAATTTTAGAACATTTTAGTAGGTTTAAGAAACAACAACAAAACATAATATTAAATATATCATAGTATGTGTACCACGTAACCGAGGAATTTACTGTATAATGGCCACCTGGTTTGCAACTTTGTATCATTGATAAACATTGTAGATAAATCCCAAGGAAAGTGCACACGTATCGTTACAACGAACCATATTCTTGGAGGTTACTTGGTGTAATTTCTATTTCAAGGTTTTAATCCAACCCAAATTCCTTTTCTCTCTCACTCCACATTTCTGCGCAGTTTGTCCGTTATGCAAGAGAGTGAAGGGGAGAACAGAAAGCAGAAAGGATTGTGATGAAAATGTGTACCATATTAAATTAATTTAGAAAACGGGGATTATCAATACTTTTCATCGTTATTTTCATACGTCACTAGTGACTAATATATGGAAATTGATCATTGATCTAGAATCAACTGCAGACGCTCGCGAGAATGTTTATATATGCGTATTATTGCGCCATGGGCGGATCACAATTTGATATACCAATAGTATTGATATATCAAATTGCTTTATACAAATACTTTAAATGCCATGTTATATTTAATGTATGTGGTATATATATATATATATATATATATATATATATATATATATATATATATATATATATATATATATATATTCACAGATGCAGAATTGTTATCTTACTACTCTATAGTAGAATGTTTTCGTTTAAAATGTCTCCAATCATTTGTTAAATAGCATCCACTGTGGTATACTTAATTTCAACAGTCTATATTCTTATACGTTTAAGAATGTACAATGTACCATGCTGTTGCAGGAACACACTGGATTATGGAAATGTTGATTATGCTAGTGACTGGATCAACAGAACATCCTTCAAAGCTGAACTTTCTGGATCCGATGATCATATGTGACCAGGTTTTGGACTCTATTCCTTGTCCTAGGATATTCCAGTCCCATCTAAGATTCAACCAACTACCAGCTTCTTTTCTTAAACGGAAAGGGAAAATAATATACATTCTTAGAAATCCAAAGGATATTTCAGTTTCCCTATACCATTTTGTGCAGAAAGAGGGAAGAACAAAGTACACTGGTAAATGGGACGACTTTTTCCAATTGTTTGTTAATGGAAAAGGTAAATATTCCAAATGCAAAGGAAACTTATTTTCAGTGTTTAATGTTGCATATATTACACTAGAGATCTGATGAGAAGACTAGAACTGCTTACAAAAAGCATTCACGTTCTTCTTTTTCTTTTGATACAGTTTAATTGAGACGATTATAAATTGTACATTGTTTTGGTGAAAGTGTTTGTCTCATGCTGATTTCAGATTTGTTGCTGAAACCATCTTCTACTTCCGGAAGCTTTGTATACGCCGTGATTTCAAAATAAGAACAACATGAAAATAGACTCCACTTTTTCAATCGAAGAAATTTAAACAATTGCTTCAAGAAAGGGTATTGATAGGCCTTTTAATCAATGCATAATCAACAGTTCAGTCATTATTCAAAGATTCAATGACATAAATATTTTTGAATCTTATATAATTATATATCACCATACGTCATTTTTCTAAATATTTCAGTCGGTTATTCCTCATGGTTTGACCATGTTTTATCCTGGGAACGTGAAAAGGAGAAGGGCAGGCATCCGATTCATTTTGTTTTTTATGAGGACTTAAAGGAGGTAATTAAATTTTACGCAAGAACATAGAAAGTACGAAAAGTACATTGATGAAAATGATGACGATGACGATGATGATGATGATGATAATTATGATGCTGAGGTCAAACAGTAAAATTGCAAAACAAAACAGATAGCAACAATGCAACAAGAAAACCAAGAAGTAAAATGAAACAAGTATAATATGATAGGCACCTTCATTGATGCCAGGAACACTCTAGTTCAAATTGAAGCTTTTGCACAAGCAGCATGTTAATGTGTCGGAAAGCTTAGTTTAATATAAATTATTTTATCTTTAACTTTATTTATGTACATTTTTCTAGAAGCAACCTTAAATCCTGTTTTTGCCTCGATCTGATACATCATGAGTAATGGATCATTCGTACTTTTTTCATAATAATTTAGTGTTTTGGAGTACGCTAACACAAACAGGTTTCCTCCAGTGTTAATTTAAAATATTCTTTTTTTCTAGGATGCAGTTAGAGAGCTAGATCGTATTAGCAAATTCCTCTCGTTAAACCACCCGTATTCTTTCCTTCAATCAGTAGTCGAGAGCAGTACATTCACAAAAATGAGGAACAAAAAATATTTATATCATCCCTTTCCAGCCGAAGTCATGGATGCGAACTATGTCGACTATCTTTTCAGGAAAGGTAATTATTATAATAATGATTATGATTTTGAATAGATCTGATTTATCCTTTAAACATTATGGTTAAGAGATCGATTGTACGTGGATATTTAGTCAATTGCTTTTACAATTTTCCGGATAGATGCTACGCATTTGACAATATAGTAATGAGTAATTGAATTTTTGTTCATATTAAATACAATATTAAGTGGAGGAATAGATGTGAAACATTTTGGTGTAGGTAAAAGAAACCAAAACTATAGAAAAGAAACTTACTTTCATGGTAGAGACTGGCATTTCCAGCTAAATGTCCGGAAGTGACGTTTCTGCTGCAAAGTTTTTAAAGGAGACAATGACTTGACGACGTGGTAGCGACAAATACATATATGGTCACCTTATTGGTGCTGCTAAGTTGCATTGAATGTATTGCTTTAACAATTCTTGTGACGTCTTTTGCTTCAAATATGATTGGATATAACGTACCCATGCACGGGAGCGAAGTCTTAAACCAGATTATAGAAAGGGCATAATTTGTTGACCTAGTGAACGAGCTGTTTACTTACCAAATACTCAAAAATTATTGGATTGACTATCTGTCTATCTGTAAATGTACTCTCTATTCTCTTTCTGTTTTAACGCATTTTTGCAGGTACTGTTGGCGACTGGCGGACATTGTTTTCGGAAGAACAAAGCATGCAGTTGGAGGAAGTATACAAGACAGATATGTCCGATAGCAAACTTACCTTCAGTTACGGATGATCACGCAGTCATGCCATAGTCAGCTAAGAAATTTTCCTTGGTGATTCTGAGGATCAGTACCAAGAAAAAGAGAAACAGTAGTGAAGATGGATTGTTTCATTTCGTTTGTCAGGAAAAATAGAGCAGTGTATGTCTCTGTGCAGATGACAACTTTTTCTTTGTAAGCTACTTCATCTGCCTCCAGATCACATGTCGAGTAAATTCTGACAACATTCAGACTGGGAGAGATTTTTATGCAAACCAGACAGTATAGCCTTCTTTGTTCAACCAAATGAATCTTGATTTTAAATACAACTTGCTCCTCAATTCATTTTAGAGACAACCTTATTATACCTCCGTTGTACAACGGCAGTTTTAGATTTGCGACATTGCAGGTTACTCAAAATAAAGATAAAATAGCTGAACTAGTTCAACTAGTTTCTATCAAATAATATTGTAGACAACTTCCTTATTGCAGTAAACGGCTTTGATCCGAATTTTTCCTCGTGTCAATAAAACTAAATGGAGGAAAAGGAGGCTTAATTTATAAACATTTAGAACGCATGTACACTGGAGGGTCTGAGGTCCAATATTAAACTCCGAATCAGTATTAAAGAATATCATTTAAAATTACTTATACCTATTGAAGCGTATTGAAGGGTCGTACTGCACTGCAACAATATCCAACGAGTAAAACCGTTTTCAATTATGTGTGCCATAATTACGCATTCTTACAAAAATTGACCGATAATGTGTATAGAGACAGGCATGACGGTAAAGCATTGAAATACACAGTTTAACATCAAATGTCCTACATGTTTGTGTTTCTCGAAACTGATCACAGGTCAAGTTGGCGTTCACAACCGACTATTCCGTAACCAATGTCAGTTTTTTCATAACAAAAATTTGATTACACATACCTTTAAACGGCAATTATACATCTTATTTGGATCATTATCCTTATTCCTTTGGAAAGTCATTATTTACACGGCCCGAGAAGTACATACGGCAAAATCAATCTTACATTACGTGGACATGTTTTAGAAGAGGTGTGATCCAGTTCCAACCAGATTCAATGCATGTCGCCCGCTTTGATGTCACAAATCAAAGCCTCACGTGCTGAAAATAAATTTGTGCTACCCTGTTATTTGTTATGATAGGCCCGATGTAATCTTTTCTTGACCAAGTTTGAGTACATGGCTACCATTGTAAATGTCCATAGCAATCTATAGTTTTTGTGAAGAAAGTTTTTTTTTTAATATGACATTTAAGGTACAGAGCATTCAACGATTTCAACAATCAGAATAGAATATACTTTCGTTACACTATTTTAGTATTAAGTTCTCCATCAACAATTACTATTTAATTTAACTGAATAAATGTGCATACATGACCATACTGACATACACTATAGACATTGCATGACTGCAAGCAAGATTCGCTTTCCTTCGAAATTAAAGAACATGCACGTGCAAGAACGTCGCACCTTCAAAATTGGAGATTTCACAACGGATTTTCTTCAGTAGGTATGGACAGTTTTACGTTTGCAAAAGTACATGTTAACACAGTTTTATGAATGATTGAACTTAGATGAAACTATATAGTTACTCGCCAGATAACAGAGGCGCTTACCTTTAGGCGATGGCGTAGGATGAACTCCGTTCCATTATTTTCCAGTAAGTTGTTTGAGGAGTGCATTGACAGTTTACTAATTAAACTTACTGGATGAACATTCGATGGACTTCGCCTGTCATATGATCAGGAAATATAAGAATTCATGTTAAAAGAGAACACTAAGTCTCAGTTTTGACTAGGTAAGAATCTTAATGGTTGTAATGATGATTTGTTTTATTATGCTTATCTCTGTAAATGTGCCAAAATCTAGTAAAATGACAAAAATAAGTCTGATTTGTAATGTTGTGATTCTGAGTCTGTGTTACCAACACACCTTCACAACACCTGGTTTGATTTCTTTACCCACATTAAAATATAAATGAAATGCAAAATGTTTCTCAGAATTCTTTAATTTAGATAACACATGGATCTCCCTACCACAGAACGTCTGTTGGTCCTTGTGACGTGCAAGAGACCCGCTTTCTAATATAAATGCAATGTACAATTAAGAAACGTAATGGACCATCTTAAAATTTAAAAGGTCACCAGAAAAATTTGATGTCAACTGTATGTTTATTTCGCTCATGGAGCAAAACAAATGATATTTTCCAATTGGTCAAATACTATTAAAATTAGTTTTACTTTTCCTAAAAATGTATGCAGGTAATTTTCTTCAAAACCACTGTAACTTCCTGAATGGCCCTCCTTCATTTAAAATATGGGATTTGCCTTTACGAGATAGCTCCAAATTAAGAATGTGTTGGCATTAACAATACCTTTCACTGTATTCGTAAAGAATGAGTCACAGTTTGATTTTAATTCCTTGAAACTTGAATCACCTATCACCTATCAGTCGGTATTACACTTCCGGACAATTAAAAAGACAGAAAATAAAATCAAACAGCCATATTAGAATCTTTTATGCATATTTATGCTGAAATGTCACGTTAAAAGACAAAAAGCGAGATTGACAGTTTAGCATGTTTGTTGCAGGAGAATATGTTATAAGTTTGAAACCGCAATTTTTAGCTCTTGTTACAGATTCCGTGCAGAGCACAAGTGATAATCTCCCCCCCCCCCAATTTATTGTTTAATTTGAAGAATTTTAGCGAGAGATTCTTTGATGTAAAATGCGGATGCACCCATTTCTGGTCTAAGTTAAACCGTGTTTAATAGTCTGGAAACTTCCCTGTAAAAATACAAAATTGAACACAATTACTTCTAATGCTTCGTTTAAGCTAAAATCATAGCTGTAATCTCACCTTACTTTTCGTTTTCTCAAATTTCGAAGATAATTCAAAATATACTTAAAGAATTTCTTTGCTCACGCCGATTTTTGTTAAACTTAATCAGCCTGTTTTTGGACCAGTTCGCATTAAAATTGGCCTTGCCCTTTTTCATTTACTATAGGCAGCAAGTGGTAGAAAGATTTTAGGCAGATGACTTATGAACGTACAGCGTAAAGTGAAATTCTTCATTGCTGTGGATATTTAATTATATTGTATCCTTAACTGAAAAAATGTAACATAAATATTTCATCTTTAAAACATCTAAAAAGAAAACAATAATGTAATTGTTCCAGACTCAATATTTGTATCTATTGATTGTACTGATATGCAATTGTCACCTAAAGGTTTTGCTTTATCAGCTGTCTCTTCGGTGTCGGGACATTTGACCATAAGCAGGATGACTGATCATAACTCGTTGAGCACAGGACGGTTTGAAAACGGGACGGTTTGATCATAGGATGCCTGATCATATTCCCTTAATTAAAATTATTGTTATAAATTAACAAAATATATAAATTGTAATTGTTAGAGGAGACCGCTCCAGTGACCTTGTGGTTAGAGCGTCCTCCTCGGATGCAGGAGGTCGCGGGTACGAATCCCGGCGGAGTCATACCAAAGACTTAAAAAACCATGGTACTAACAGCTGCATCACTAGGCGCTCTGCGTTAAGAGCCTGATTTCAGGATAATGTGACTGGGTGGGACATGATGCTACATGTCTGCAGACATCGTAACCATGTTACTGAAAATTTGTTAAAACTACGTTAAAAATCCATATCACACACACCCAAACAAAAATATCTGTCTCCAGTACAAAACGAATACGAACCACATCGAGATATTTGTCATACATATTATGGAAATGATAATTTTATACAGCATTTCATGCATCAGTTTATTCCAAGTTTTCAAAACGTTTCGTTAAATAGCATAACCACACATACCAGAACGTGTTAATATAGACAATAATTTCATTGTCCTACACTGCAGGCGTGAAACCTGTCCTCTAGGTGGAATGGATAAGACTTTCAGTGTTTAATACCGTTTCAGCAAATAAGGTCACTGTTAGCATATTGAAATATTTGTCTTCTCTTGGATCATCTTGGAACTTACTAAACCTGTATCTGGATACACAAACTCTCATTTGCATTCGATACACGAGTCCTGCTTTGCATACACAAACCCTCCTTTGCATTCGATACACGAGTCCTGCTTTGCATACACAAACGCTGAGAAAACAAATTTCAGTTATTTAGCTGTCCTCTCACGTGTCTCCTTTTTAAAGACACCAACTTGCTGTCACCGTGTTGTCTTATACGTCCCCATGCTGAATCACATATTGCTTTGTTAACACCAACCGATGAAAATGTGTCTCAGACATTAGACTTAATGTGCTGGTATTATTTCACAACCAGTTTTGCAGTACTTCAAGGCGTAATAGATTCATGTACAAATCAATATAGAAAGTCTGCCTTTGAATAACGTAACTGGTCAATCAAATAAATTATGCCTATTTGGATATTCCAAACATTACCAAAGTATTGGCATCTAGCTTTCCACAATTAAGAAACCAAAAACACAAAAAGATCTAACCTGTCTTTGCCTAGGTACATCCTCTCTTACGCTTGAATCTTGCAGATACCAAAAAACCTAAGCAGTGAAGAACACCTACTGTTTGTGCCTCAGTAACGTTGAAGATGAAGCCCGTTTGCTATCAGTGTGCGAAGCTTGTCTGAATTTCAGTAGGGAAATCTTTTCTCACATGTCATCTTTTATCTTTGCCAGTATCTCGGAACAACGAAATACAATAACCGATCCCGGGCAGTATCTACGATAGTCAAGAGCAATATCGGTTCCACTACAGTGTCTGCGGTGCAAATTAGCAGATTCATAGCTTCATTGTTTCAACTCAAGTAGTTCAGAATGTTCAGAGTATACGTCATAAGATTACATAAGTTCTGCGTAATATTAATACAGAATATCCTGTGTAATATTAATACAGAATATCCTGCGTAATATTAATACAGAATATCCTGTGTAATATTAATACAGAATATCCTGTTATAATATCCTTACTTTATCTAGTCAGAAGACTTATAGTTTCTAAAATGTAAATCTATTATGCAAGGAGGTTATCTTGTTCTGTAATAAATTCATTTCTTGAACACTGTCGTGTTAAAGGCGTCCAGTAAAATAAATATCTGAATCTGAGCCGAGTAAGTTAAACGTATTACACGTTTCCAGATAAATACAAATTATTGTATAAACGACAATCGAATTTAAACTATATATGTAGAACACTTTAAATTGTTGTACGAATAGTATATGGGAGCAAACCCATTGTGCCACGTAACTATCAAGCATCTATGGTTGTGGGTCTGTTATACGTTAACGTCTGGTTAATTTAGAACAGTTTCTTGGAAAATGGAAAATATATGGTCACAGATCACAATTATTTTCCTTCTGTTTCATGTATAAGCATTCAAGAGTATGCCACTTTGAGCAGAACTTGAGATAGACATTTATAGGTTTTCGCTATATATTAACCCATCATATTTTAATATCTTCTGAAAGGTACGTTCCATCGTATACCGATCGCTCGTTGTTGTGCATTGCTAATGTAAATAAACTGACGTGGAGGAAGCAACCAAAAGTGTGTTCATGGACCAAAATAACAAAGACATTTTGCATCGACTTCCATCTTACTGTTTTCATCCAACAGCAGGCAAAACAATATTATATACCATTTTATAAGGATTGCAAAGTACTTTTTCATACTTAGTAAAATAAAACTTTACCGAATAAGCCAGTGGCAAAAGACCAAACAAATGGTACTATTTGTTTTGGAATTTCTTCTTGATTTTGTCCACCTGACAGGTAGGGAGGGAAGGAGTGGTGCTGCGTAATTGTGGTCTGAGGCCTGTCAATTTAATATCTTTTTTGTAGAGAATCTCAGTAAAATTAATATATCTTCAAGAAAGACATATTTTTAAAATACTTAGCAAATATAATCAAGTTTCATTCATTTCTAAGAAATGTGTGACACTTGAACTTTTGTACAGCTTGTGTTCGGTAATCAAGTTTTAGGGCATCAGGCTGTCACAAATGAGAGATTAAGTTTGTAATAACTTATTCATTCAGTGGAACGTTCCTTTGTAGTAAGATTTAATTTGAAATAGTTTACAAGACAATTTTAGTTAAATTGTACATGGCTGTAACTGTAATTGTAATTTAAAGAAAGTTAATACAAAAATTAAAAAAATTTAATTAAGAGAAAAATTAAGTCGAAATGTATAACTATATATATATGAGAAGCACCAAGGCTTAGCTGATCAATCCACAGTATAGTACTGAAAGGTGACCACAAGAGAAAACCAAGTAGTTACAAGAAGGTAATTTTCCTGAAAATAAGGGTATTAATCTGAGTAGTGAAAACTCCAAAACTGCCCATGTTTCACCACGGCCTAAGACTGTTGCAAGAATGAGTGGACCTGAATTTTTCCTAGTAAAGTCAAGTCCTGATGGAGTCTCTGAATCAATACCAGACTGCGAGGGTGCATCTAAGCCATTTCAACTGCTCCAGCTGGTTTGATGTACCATGACATACCTGGAAAAGTCAACAGAATATCAGGACTCTAGAGAAATGGAACTAGTCTACTAGACAGAAGAAAACAAATAGAAGACATATTGCTTAGAGCTCTAAAACATCATGCATCCATCCATTGCAACGACCCAGAAGTGCACAATGTATAGGTGACGAAATTGTGAGTTTCCTGGAAATATTGCTAAAGTTTGCAAAGTGTGACTTTCGAGCACTTGAATGTAAGCTTCATGAGGAAGTAAAAACATGCGAACCAAACAGAGTCGCACCGAATAGTAAATTTGCGTAGGTAACACCAACACACTACAAATTATGGCTAACATGTGTAAGCCATCCCAGCAAGAAGCAACATTGAAAGTGCATCTAATACTTCGGCCAAGAAAGTGTCAGAATTAATAAAATGTATATGGCTGAAAAGAAGTATTATTAAACAATATTCACGTGCACCACCTTTTATCATAAACAGCACAATGGACGGCAGATACAGCTCAACAAGCACAGAAAATCTAAAAAAAGAGTCCAGCTCAAAATGCTTTAACAGCTATTAACATTGCTTGTGAAACGATGACTGACAAGACATTTATTATACGTGCTTGCATTCAGAAACAAACTTTGCTGGGTCAGCGCTTGTCTGAAGGTACAAGGAATGAGTGTACTATGCCCAAGTGTTCATCCTGAGTATAAAGCAAACTGTTAGTACGTGATATGGGAAAGAACACTGCTAGTGCGCTTACTCTAGAAGGTACTCTGATTGCATATGCCATCACAAATAGAGATGCAAAAGATCGGCTGAAGGAGTAGATTGTACCCTGAGCTCCTGACCCCATGATGAATGAACAGTGGCAAAGGTACCCAGTTCATTTAGGATAAGTTCAACTTTAACACTGTAAGAAGACAAATGTGTAAACTCTGACATGTTTCTTGGGACAACTCGTGCAGAAAAACAGAAAGTAAATAGGCCCTAAGCTAGAATGTAAAACTAGGTGTAATATGATTTTAAATGAGGTAATTAAAGATTATGTTTGTGATACGACAATTTTTAGTAAATAATTGCCAATAGTTTTTGAATCCGCTCTGATGTGTTATGGCAAAGAATGTACAAGATACCCTGTCGCGTGCGGTGTAGGAGTGACCAGCGCATCATGGCATCTTCAAAGTATCTCTCACCACACAAAATCACTTAACCTAGCATGCATGAATGATGCAAGCTGTTATTATTCGTGAACTTTTGAAAATGAAACTGGATTTGTCAGCAATGGAGGATTTATTACTGTATACTGATACTCAAAAATGTAAGGCAGTTAACATATCAATGGGTGCCTTAGTACTAAAGGAAGCGAAATATTCGGAGAATATGGTGGTGTAGCTTCTTCAGCTATTCACAAATCAAATAAAATCCCTGGAACATCAGCCATACAACAACATATGACGATTTCGGAATGGAACTTTCATCGCGTGTAAACCATGCACTATATCAAATGTACATGGAAGCCGAGTATCAACAAAAGAGACCAGAGATAGTAAAAATGAAAGCTATTCATCAGGGAAATAAGATTTGTGAATATTTTAAATAAGTCTCAATTAGGTTACAGAAAGAGACAGCTGGATCCAAAATCTTCAATAAGTTCTCAAGGAATTCACAATTAAGATCAATCCTATTCAATGTGAAGATGAACAATTTGTTCTGTGGACAGGTCATTTGATTATGTACTATTGTCAAATATGCATTCAAAAGAAATACATTCGTTATTTTTATTAGCATTTCGAAGTTAAAATAAATATATGGATTTAAGTCTGATGATAATTCAAACATTTATGAATTTGATACTGCTGCGTGAAAAGTAATGTCATATTTAATAAATGTAACTAATTGAATGTGAGACCCTTTTATTTTTCTACATTTTTCTACAAACTAGGCATTGAGAATGTTCCATTTGCAAACCTCTCTGTTCACACATACAGTTCTCTCGTCATTCAGTACATGTAGCTCAGCAGATAAGTTATTTTAAACATGCGCAGAAAGGTATGACAGATGAGCCACTTTTACAGGTTTTATGTGTCCATTCTTTTATTGCAGACCATCTAATTGAGTCTGTGGGTATTTACTATATGCCGTTTTGCCCGATATTGTTGATTTAAGATCTATAACACCATGAACACAAACCTTTACTGCCCTGGTCCAGATAAAATATTATCAATTGACGCATGGCATACTGTGTAGCAAAATTAGTTGTCTATACTTCGTGAAAAATCTCTCCATGTGGTACTTGTAGAAGACGAAAGGATAAAAATGAGCTTCAGTTTGCTAAGAAAGAAGAAAACCTATCATCTCTGAAGTTATCATAACACAAGATGACTAACACAATGTTGAATGTTAAATTCACTGTTAAAACTAAAGTTTACATTATTTGCAATTGTATTGAAGTTTTTGTTTTATAATAGTTGCATAATGTTCTAAATTATGGACAAAAATTTTGTAATTTATTTCTCTATATTATAAGCATTCGTCTCAAGTTACGATAACAAAGGTACATCCCCTCTCCAGGAAATGAAAATCCTATACAACGCTCAGATCACAAATAAGTTTTCCTGTTTCATGTATAAGCAGTCAACAACATGCCATCTTTACTGCAAATAAAAGACCTCTATCGCTTTTTTGTATATAGGATCCCATTTTAGTTCAATAAACCCTAAATGTTTTCATTACAGCTTCCAGATTCATTTATGTGTATTACTACTGTCAAGAACTGATGAAGCAACCAAAAAGCGTCTGCATGATGCAGAGACATTTTACATCATTTAAAATGTCCTTGGTTTCGTTGAACAACAAGAAAATACAATAGTCTGCAAACATTTATAAACGTTTGAGTGCATTCTTTCATTCTTATTAAAATAAGTAATTTTACCACATAAGTCAGTTACATCTCAGACCATGCAAATACAGCACTGTTTTTTCGGAATATTTTGAACTGACAATTGAATCCATAGAAGTAAAGAGAGTGTCTATACCCAGTCATTAAGGGTTAAAACATGTCAACCTAAGGAGAATTCAAGGTTGAATCTGGATATAGATAAATCAACGAACGGGATGCTAATATGCTTGAAGATTAATTCAACGAGTTTATGCCTTTAAAATGTGTGTTAGATTCTATTTGCAAGCAATTTACCTAGCTCACACGGGTTGCATTGAGGTTTGTAAAGGCTTTATGTCAGAATCACTTGCGATATTAAAACTTTGCTGATACATATGACTTTTACAAAATAAATATTATTAAATACAAAAGAGAAACCATATCTATTCAGGACACAAGACACACTTAATGTTGACATTAGTTACTAATATATCCAGCAATTAAAAAACATAGCATAAAGAACATCAAGAAAGCTACATACAAGTTCATTTGGTCAGACAGTACCCAATCATGACATTAGGCTATTATCATTTATGACAGAATACTAATTTCTTGGAAGCAACATTTTTGTCTTGACAGCTGCTCAAGGATGTTCGGATAAAGGTAACAACATTACATCTGACATTTAAACAAAGAAGACAGTGAAATAAAACTTGATGAGAAATGGAAAATTATTTATATATGTTTAAATTGCCTTTCCCATTAAATAAGTAAATGGAAGCTCATAATGTCTAAGTGGCTTTAACAATATCATACCACATAATTTCTTAAAACAAGATTAATCTTGTTTTTCGAAGTTGAATTCCAAGTTTTCGAGACAATGTTTAAACACAGTCTTGTCCCTTCAAGTATGTTCCTTGTTCATTGAGCTACTGTAGGGACAATATATGAAGAATGGATGTTTGTGCCTCTCCTTAGAGCTGTAGTCTCTAAAGGCTTGCATGAAATTTAATGGATGCAACACAATTCTGTATGGTAGCCTTACGAAATATTCAATATTAAATAAGGCTGTCAGGAAAACAATCAACAGAGCTTAGAGCTCTCACCGTCAGTCAATGCATAACTCAATTACCATATACCGGACTGGCTAGCTGATTGGCTTTTTTATTACCAAATATCTTTGCACCCTTAGCTTATGCACTTATTGTTATGCTGACAAAATTGTAAGCTGCTGTAAATAGCCCCACATTTTGCAATGATCTAGAAAATTATCAGGTTGGTTTAAGCCCCGAAAAATAAAGATATAGTTATATATTATGAATCAATCTAAAACAAACCTAATTTTTTTGGTTCTGTCACTAGTTCCGACCTGGTTAGAGTATGTGGTCACTCATCATGGACATAGCTTTCTCCAGGCTTTCCGGTCTCAAAGACATGCAAGAACTCATTATGGAGAGCGCATTGTAGAGAGCAGTCCAGCTGTTTGTCAAAGCAGAGTTTTCTGTGCTATAGAAGACTTGCAAATGATACATTTCTATAAAAGAATGGCTTAGAGGATTATATTATTCAATAATATCTTTTCAAATTTAATTTTAGTTCTTTCATTATGTATTATTTAAGCGAATCTCATAATAACAAACTTATAATTGCCCCTTTAATACGATGAAAGATATTTTTCAATATAAGGCTGTCTTAAGCATTGTATGTAAATGAAGTGCGTGATCACAAACACCACTCAGGACTTTGTAATTTAAGTTTTAAATTGTTAGACAAACATTTTGTTTTACCACCGCAATATGAAATAACAATTCCAAAGTACTAAACACCCATTCAATAGTTTTATTTTGAGAATACTTAGGACTTTGAACAGATACCGAGAATGCCATAAGAAAGACTTTTACTGTTTGTTCAATAACGTTGACATACAAATAGAAAAAAATACGGCTATAGATGCATAACATTCAGCGATTTCTAAAACTGCGATGCTTAAACTCAGTTCTGAGTTAGATAGAAAACCTCTCGAAATTACATACTTTAAACCGTCCTATTGTGGAATGCGGGAACTTCGTTTGTGATAACTAAAAGGCATGAAGTCGAAACATGCAAACTGAATTAGATAAATTGTGACCGGTGCTATTACACTAATCCATTGAGGCGCAATATCCAGAAATATGATGGAAAACCCTTATATACATTGGAAGAAAACACAAACCTGTCATCATTTTCCAAAAAGCAATTGACTTCAGGCATAATAACTTGTATCTCTGGTTCCTCCAGCTGTCAGTGATGCGCGCTATAACCTAAGTAACGTAAATAACAATAACGTAAAATGAGAACCGCTCTTTATTCACCTTTTTGATAAACTTCGTCACGATGACACCATCGAAAACTTTGGCTCCCGAACACTATTACTGGGGCACTAAGAAACTCCAACTTTTTCACTATCGACTGTAGGAAAATTTTAGTTCACTTAATCAGCACTTATCCTAACAATGTGAATGTTGCAAACTTATGTAGATGTTGTCTTGTACAAAACACTCAACACTATTTCTTCTCTACCGACTTCAGTCAGCACGGTCTTGATATGCTCAAAACCTTAAGACCTCTATATAACTTAACTCTTGGTATCTCATTGTGTTGTGATCATATGAAGTTACTATTAGTGTTTATCTGACCGAATAACAAACAAATTTAAAACAGCAAGACATTCATTTTTAAAATTTTTCTCAAGTAATATATTTGCATTCGCGTCCGCGGTTGATCTAAAAAACACTATCGTGTTTATACAAAACAGGTGGTCATCGTATTATTTTCAAAATAGGTTGCATGAAACCTCACTCTTTTAATTTCTATCATTTTCTTTGATTCAGTCTCTACAATTGATTTTTGTGTTCCTGTTCAATACTTTATCTTTTGAAAAATTGAACTATGATGTAAATTACCTCATCACTTGCTTACAATTCTCTGTACAGTATATTGAAAGGAAAAAAATACATTTTAGCAGTTTCTTTCATTTCCCACTCTTAACTGATCATTTTGCACAATTAAAATCTACAGATCTGTTTAAACTATACAGTTCAGCTAGCATAAATAAATAAATCAATGAATTAATTTTAAAAAGTACAAAAAACTAACCGGAATTCACAAGTTAAAAGGTTTTTATATATGCTGGAATCTGATATTTAAGGACTTTTCAAGGAAAATATTAAACGATCGCAGCCTATCAAATAATAGGAATTAATAAATTTTTGTTAACCTTATGTCACTGATTTAATCATTACAAGGAAGTTTTCTAGGAATGACAACAACATGAAATAATATTATGCATATTTGTTATGTCATCAAATAAATTATAGAAGTACTTGCATGGAATATTAAATAATGGGCAAACAAACAATTATTGTATTGTGGACAAATCTATATATCTAAATTCCTTGAAGCTTTAATACATTGTAATTATTTAATGTCAGTATGATAGCTAGAGGCACAATTTATCCTTGTATTCAGAGAAATACGCCATATCAAAGAAAAGACAAATTTTATGTGTATTGCCCAAAGGCTTATTTTTTTTTTAAATATTTAAGAAAACAATACATTCTATCTAATAAATCACACCTTGATTCAGGGGAAATAAAAATCAGGTATGAAATTAGAAATTAGAATAAATGACAAAACATGCCTCATTGGAATCATATACATCATAATTTTTTTTTGTTGCTATTTACAGTGGTACAAATGGTATATAAAGATGTTTAACACTGTTATATGTACCAAAGAAAACTGTAGGGAAAATAGTTATTGTAGCTTCAATATATGGGAATTGTAACGGCATAGACATGTCCTTCAACATGTTTTATGGTATATTTTCACTGATGTTATTTCTTCATGTGCAGCAAGCTACAACTGCCACTAGAATACATGAAAGTGAAGGTAAATTATTTTTACTGTTAATATATTAAACAAGTGAAATGTACACAACAAACATACAAAGAGATGGATAGAAAGAAAAACAGACATAATAATCTATTTAAATATATAGGTACAGTTCGACAAACAATACGGTTGTGGCTTGGATATTCCGTTTGTTTTCAGACAGTTAATTGATTATAACGAATTGTATAACCAAAACGAAATAGAATTTCTTTAGGCTTTTGTTTCTGAACTAATACACAAACACATTCGCCATATTATTGGAAGTTAATCGAAAGTAACAAAAATAAAATAAAACATACAATATACATTGTAAGCAATTGAACAATTTTATCTCATGGTCATTCATTTAGATTAAAAGAAATATTGTACATAAATTAAATTTCAGTACTCAAAATCAGCCGCAATCTCATGCATGAAAATACTGAAAAGGTATGAAATATATTTTTTTTTCTTCAGGATATGGACGATATCGGTATGACAGATATGTTTCGCCCGCAATACCACTAGGTCCTACATGGAATATTCTGTGCATCTTATGTTGGCAACGTGGGGATTGGCATTGTGTTCGAAAATTTTGTCAAAGAGGTAAATCCATTACTTATTTCGCTTTTCTTGTCATGTATTAAAAGAATATACTTACGTCATACCTACGCACTCAAACATGAACTTCCTAATGTGATAGCTAATAGAATATGCTTACGTCATTCCTATCATATAATAGGTACTTCATAATGTACTGACTAATAGAATATACTAACGTCATACCCATGCACACAAACATGAACTTCCTAGTGTGAATTCTAATAAAGTGCGTTGCCGATAACTACTCATCCAGTTTTGGAAAACAATTCAAGTCGGTTCTGTTCCAGTAGTACTGAATTTGGTCTACCACACCCACCACACCCCAGCCATAGCATATAGGTTTAATGTATAGTTTAAATTCACATATAGAAAGGCAGAGGAACGTGACTGATATAACTGAATACTCTGAAACTGTATTTAAAATAGCAAACATATTTCTTTTAAAGAAAACCAATGTTTCAGGAACCTGATTTGATACCTTGCAGACATTAACCCACTATATTTATATTCAACACCCACCACCAGGGATACCATCATGGAAAAATGAGGTAAAGAATTAAATGAAAGACATTGAGTTTTAGTATTTTTCAGCACCGAGAATAATAATCGACAGCAAACGAGTTGCATAACCAATTTAATTCCTATTATAGCCCCGATTCTTACACTGTTTAAAGGAATCCACTATGTAAATGCTATTAACGAAGTTTTAATACCACACTGGTTGGTATTCTCAGTGACGATGACTACACAAGCTATCTGTAATTATGTCATACGTTCGGGACCGGTCATCTAATGTTCTGGTAGCTTGGGTCGGTATTTGATTTTGAGCCGGATCTGTATGTACTTTATGATAATTTCTTTTAATTTCAACCATAATAATATAATAGGTTTCTTTATATTCTTTGTTCTATAAATCAGAGCAAATATATTATGTTCAAGCTATTTTCCACCTTAAATTATTTAAAATCCCTCAACATTAAAAGTTTGTATTCTTTGTCACCTATATTTAAATTGTCGAATGTGTTCTTTGTAAATGTGAAACTAGTCCACTGCCTAAAAGAGCCAAATTTGAAATCCTACTGGAGTATACGCATATCAGTCTATATTGTTCTGCACCTGGAACTGACTTGTATTCTGGACATTGAAGCCATCTTGCTTATGAACTGGACATGCATAACGGACAGTATTATGGTTGTGTCCAAGGCAAACATGTTCTGGGCAGAAACCTTTAATTTTAATAAAATATCAGTTCTCCTCAATCATACTTAATTATATTCTCAAGCATTGATTTATACATGCAAATAGACAGTGTGCCTTTTGTCTATAACATTATACTGATAGTCGGCTTTCATGATTGTATCTTTTAATTATCATGATCTCCTTTTTCCATGAATCATTCTATTAATCCATCGATTGGTTCTTAGGCCATGGAACAAAGTAATGTGACTGTGACATGGGATCCAATTAGGCTATTGAGGGAAGCAGATATAACCTATGTAGACAGACGCACACTTTGCTAATATAATTACAAAAATTCAGAGGAAATATTTACCGAAGAAGCAGCGAGGACGGGTGAAGTACACAAACCAATAGCAATTACTATCAGACTTTTGTTGGTTTGATGATGATGATGATGATGATGACGATGATGATGATGATGTTGATATAATGACCTTCAGCATCATCGCAACAACAATAACAGAATAACAAATACTATTACTGCTCTGCTGCAACTACTACTGCCTTTACAATATTATAATCTCTAATAGCAGCAGTTGTGGGAATTGCAGAGGGTGAGAAATCGAATGGGAGTACGATCGTATTTCTCATTTTTATTCCATTTGAATTCAGACATATAACAAGAAACTCTTTATATATGAGAACGAATACCTATGAAAATATATTTATCTCTATATACAGGCATGGAGCTCTGTATTTGTGTGGAAATAACAACATTACATCATTGGCTGGCGTGTGGTTACAACCAGATTTAAATAGGTTTCATAATGATCGTTTTCTTAGTCAGAAGCAAGATTCCACTTTTCTGCTTAATAAGCCTCACTCTCTGCAATTTTATTGATCGTTTAAGAGTATCTTTTGAATATATATCGGAACTGACATGGATATTTTCATAAGATCGAGCCAAATAATATTATTTCGTTTAATGAACAACCCGAGA
>JAECUM010056211.1:31368-45903 GCA_016617855.1 Megalonaias nervosa | reverse complement strand
AGAGAGAGAGAGAGAGAGAGAGAGAGAGAGAGAGGCATTCACACCCTTGAAAATGATCTGGTAATGAACCTTATTATTGGGTTTTTTTATTTTTAAAATGAAACATAACATAAATTAAAGTGTATTTACCGTTCTGCCTACGCGGTGTGTGTGTGTGCATACGTGTATTTGAAGACATTATACTACAATTCAGATATGATTACATTTACTCCTCCGGGAAAGCCTGTGAAACGTTCAATAGTGTAAGTTCATATATTTGCATACATGTATTTTTGTTTTTGTGGGTGACCCACTCTCCAATGTTACCTCAACTTTCTTTATTTCCTTTATATCTCGCACCTAAAATAATGATTACCTTAGATCATTTTAGTTTTTACACTGATTCAAATTTCATTCATTTAAATTTTCTTTGCAAGTTTCACGTGATGCGTGAAATATTATGTGCTTTCCTTAGGATGGAAGAACTTGTGCCAAATCTCTTTTCTTATATATGCAATAAAATATGTTTACAACACAAAACATACAAACACATTGATTTTAAAATAAAATAAATTTATTTCTGGTCCATTTATGTAAAATATAATCCTGTTGTATTTGTCTCTAAAATTAGACTATACTAAATGCATTAAAATCTGAAAGTGTCAGCAAAATACCCTGGACAGTTCCGACTATTTAGGTGTGAAAACTTTCTCTCTCTCAAAGTTCGACGTGTTTATATATATATATATATATATATATATATATATATATATATACACACCAGACAGAACGGAAAGTGTTATCCCTGGATTCTATAGAAGAATGCTTTGATAATAGTAGGCAGAATTAATATTTAATACAAATAATACTATCATACATGTTAGAGAATTTTTAATTCGTACTCTACGGAGATTCGAACCCAGGTCCGCGGGTAAACGGCACCCATCGCCTTGCCTGCACGCACCAGCCCATATTCCTTCACGACTAAGCACGCATCACCAAAAAATGATGGCGCTGAATCGGTGTTATATGCACTCGTGCGTAGGAGACACACTCGCATGACGACCTGGTAACTAATTTTCATCTATCTACACAGTAATTCCGGATTCCTATGAAAGAAATCAAGGTATATAGGATTAATTATATAGAATTATAAATATACGCCAGACAGAACGGAAAGTGCTATCCCTGGATTCTATAGAAGAATGCTTTGATCATAGTAGGCAGAATTAATATTTAATACAAATAATACTATCATACAGGTTAGAGAATTTTTAATTCGTACTCTACGGAGATTCGAACCCAGGTCCGCGGGTAAACGGCACCCATCGCCTTTCCTGCACGCACCAGCCCATATTCCTTCACGACTAAGCACGCATCACCAATAAATGATGGCGCTGAATCGGTGTTATATGCACTCGTGCGTAGCAGACACACTCGCATGACGACCTGGTAACTAATTCTCATCTATCTACACAGTAATTCCGGATTCCTATGAAAGAAATCAAGGTATATAGGATTAATTATATAGAATTATAAATATACACCAGGCAGAACGGAAAGTGCTATCCCTGGATTCTATAGAAGAATGCTTTGATATAGTATATATATATATATATATATATATATATATATATATATATATATATATATATATATATATATACACACACACACACACTCACACACTTGCATTCCAAATTGAATCACATTAATGATATTTTAGAGGATAGTTTATGGTTCCGCAGATATAGTTCAGTCATGCACACAATTAGAAGTCATAATAGTGACAATTAATAAAGATTCTAGGACAAACATTTATTTTTTCCACACTCATTTCCAGTAATGATAATTTTATTACATTGGATGCATATCCATTCCTCCGTCATGCATGTGAAAATGTAATTGCGAATCAAAGTTGCTGCAAACATCGATAAGAAATCATATTATGACAGCATCATAATGGTCAATAATGATCCACAGTTCGTAGTTCACTATTAGCGATGCTCCGCCGTCTCTGATGTCAACTTTCTTTTAGCCATTTCTTCTCTTCCCATAGTTTCATATCGATCTAATTCCATCTGTACAGTCGGTTACTCAAGGCGACATATTTCTTCCTCTGAAATATAGGTCTGCATCATATCATGCTTATAAGACGTCATCGCCTTCTTCGGTAACAACCCTAGTTATTCGACAACGTATACAAATTCCTAGTGTGCTATTAATAGAAATCAAAAGCGACGTCGTCGCTTTGAAAGGATGAAAATCTGACATTACTTTTTGTGAGTTCAAATGTTTTAAATGTATTTGAAGGGACGGAAAGTTATGTTTTCCCAATGACAACTTCGTAGACATTATAATAATCTCCATGATCAGTTCTTTTTCAACGGATGAACCTTGATACACCTATTCAGCCTTTCACGATATGTAACTATCACACTGGTGGTCTCGTCTTTAAGTTCACGGTTAAGGGTTTTTGTGTCACGAATTGATTTCAACTCTATAACATTCAACCCATTTAAGATAAAGGGATGCATCTAAGTCTACGTATTCATCATCATTCGAAAGTAAACTGCGTGTTACATTTGCCGCCCTATCTCCTGGTCAAGATGATGGGTCAATACGTTAGGTTTCTGTCATAATTCCCTTTCCGTTCTATAACTTTTGAGCTCTTACCACATTCGGTGTTCTACAGCTTTGGAGTTTTTGGAGATGATCATAGAAAACTTGCAATATTTATAATTTATTACACAAAGGCGTGTCGCATTTCATGTTGTAGGGTATATAAAGATCAAAATCACAGGTCGATATGTTATGTTTCAGGCACATTTTCGCATTTTCTTCTAAACAGAGCTTTTTCAGATCATAAGGAAATGGAGAAAGTATACTATATAAGTATATATTATCACTAGAAGATATGTTGCATCTCACACTGTGGTCTTATCTTCTAGATTTAAGGTCAAACGTTAATATTTTCATTTTATGTGATTTTTTGATCTGTAACAAAAACTAAGTGTAACTGCAATAATGATCTTTTTCTCCTATTTTTTTTTTCTTCTTTATTTCTCCTTATTTTATTACTCTGATTATGTTTACAATCATGCATGTTTCAAGTAATCCTGAACTTTGTCTAAATATTATTCGCACATGGTTTTCGGCGATGACTTTTTTGTACAAGCTGATAGATGTGGCTCATAATCCAGATCTTACAACCAGCACCAATTTCATTAAGACAGACTGGACATCATAAGAAATCTGGTGAAAACCCCACAACCACATGACTTTCTGTTCAAGTCTTGTTATAATAAGATTTTAAAAATGGCTGCCATATCAAATGTCAGATAAGCATCCTTAATTTAGGACCCTTTGGATGTCATAAGAAGTCTTTTAGTGAAAACCCCATATTGATATGACCATCCATTCAGGAGGAGTAGCGATAACAAGATTTTCAAATTGGCTGCCATTTCCATTTCGGACCTACTAGGCATCATAAGAAGTCCTCAAGTGAAAACTCCATGTTGATATGACCACCTATTCAAGAGGAGTAGCGATAACAAGATTTTCTAGAAGGTCTCTGTGGCGGCCATATTGGATGTACGAGCAGATTCCTTTTCATTTATGTCCAACTAGATCGTGGGATGAATGCGAGTGTCAAGTTTCAAGGTGATCCTTAAAGTAGCTTAGCAGAGTAGCGATAACATACTTGTGCTAAACGGACAGACGGACGTCCTGTTCCCTAGCCACTACTACTACTACTACTAATAATAATAAGAAGAAGAAGAAGGAGAAGTCCCATTAAGAGAATGATGCTTTACCTTCCGAAAAGTCTTTCCAGGAATCCAAGATAAGACTCCCCTCCCCCTTTTTAAACTGCTTAATGTTGAAACCATCTGATCTCTCATGTTCTTGAGTGTTAATAAGTTTTTCAGATTGTCCGCTGTGGTGGTGACCTTGGATGCAAGACTGGTACCATTATGTTAGACCAAACAGGCTGAATTTTGATGAAAACCAAATGTCGTTATGACCACCCAATGATAGTTTCAAGATGAACGTTGTGATGGCCATATTGAACATATTGGACTATGATCGACATTTTTATTTGGGACCAACTAGATACCATCAACAGTCTTCTAGTGAAAACCCATACTGATATGATCATCTATCTAGAAGGATTGGAGGTAACAATATGGTCACAATGGCAGTTATGTTGAAATTAAAATTTGCACTATTTTCAATCAGGACAAACGTGACGCCATGGGAAGGCTTCTGATGAAAACCCAACCCCATGTTGATATGATTTTATATTTAGACCTTAAAGATGACTTCCAAGGCCGTCATATTTGATGTCCGCTGTGAGATCGACACATTTCATTAAGGATAAACTAAACATTATATGAAGTATTTTGGTGAAAACTTCAGGTCAACACGGCCATCCTTCTAGGAGGAGTTGCGATTAAATTTTTTAGATGACTCAGTAGAGGCCATATTTGGAAGTCAGATCGGTACGATTTGTGTGTAGGTGCAACTAGTCATCTAGAGAATCCGTCTGCTGAAACTCCCACGTAGATACTACTTTCTGTTTAGCTGCAAAAGTAGTGATAACACAAATTTTCACATGGCTGTAGCCATAGTGGAGGTCCAAGCGGTATATATATATAACCAACTAGATGTCAAAAGAAGTCCTTAAGTTGAAACCCTATGTTGATATGCTATTCATTTAGAAAGATGAGCGATAACAAGATTTTCGCGATGTTTAAGTGGAACCATTTTCATTCAGGAGCAAAGCAGAAGTTGGAATGACTGTGTGTAAAGTTTCTTGGCAATCGTCCGAGTAATTTCGATGGAGTTGCCATAAAGTTTTGCTAACGGATAGACGTATGACGGTCAGTAGCGATAATAACAAGAATGAGGTCAAACCATTAGCACATAACGCAACAGTCGTCGTAAGGTTTACAGTTTTAAAGTATAGTAATAAATTTTGCAGGTAATGCTGTTGTGTACATAACCATTAGTGTTTTGTGCTAAGTGATTATTTTGAGGACCTTACATACTCGCTAACTGCCAAACGTAGCTTCTATAAATAAATAAACAAATAAAAGCAAATTATCATCATCATCAACACCACCACTTTCATCACCATTAGTTTTACTGTTATTATTATTATTAACATTTGATTTTTTGTATTATATTTTTATTCTAAATTCACAGAAAAAGGAGAACTTCGCGCATTGATCATGTCAAAAACGTTAAAATATGCATCAATCGGTAATAAAATCGGCGTTAGTATTTCTAGATTTCTTCCTTTTACACACCCAGCCGCTCTCAAGTGTCGTAGATCGACATCCAGTGTCTCACCAACTGTATGCTGATCACACTCATGTATACAAATCCAGTTGCTCAGCTGAAATTGAGGCTACCATCAAAGGAGTTGAGAAATGCATTTCCGATGTGAAGTCATGGATGACAAGTAACAAGATGCAGATGAATGATGATAAAACTGAAGCCATCCTAATCACCACACAAAGACTTTCTCATTCATATATTTTACCTCAAACAATAAGTATTAGCAATGCCAACATTAAATTTACACAGTACGAAACCTAGGTGTAACTTTAGACGGTATGCCCTCGTTACACCACACGTAATGAACATATGCAAGGCTACATGTCTGGCGCTGAAACGAATCAGCTCCATTCGTAATTTTCTTTCGGTTGATGCCAATCAAACATTTGTAGGTTCCCAAGTACTTTCAAGGCTGGATTATTGAAATTCCTTTCTAATGGGTTCGTCGCAACATCTACTACATTAACTTCAAATCATCTTTGGATTATGAAGAACTAAGCACACTTCCCCCCTGCATTGCAACTTTCAATGGCTACCCGTTCGATCTGGAAGCAAACACAAAATATGTTCACTATGCTACATTTCGTTGACTGCCTCCATTCCAATATACGTATCTGACCTCACCCATGTGTACACTCCATCTAGAAACATAAGCTCCTCTTCTGACGCATTATTATTGTTCCCACTGTTAATACGAAGTCATACGGGCAACGTTCTTTTGTTTAGCAGGGCCCAGCTATGTGTAACGAATTGCCCATAGATTTAGACACAAGGACACTGTGATCTCATTCACAAGTCCTCTTAAAACTCATCTCGACTGCAAGAATAGACTTCAAGACTTAATAATGTTTACTTCCTTAATTATGTCAGCATGTTTTTGTTTTGTAATTTCAGTGTGTTTGTGTAATCTTGTCGCTGTGCATGTGTTTTCATGTGTTATCCAATATTGTAAAGCCCTTAGAGCTCTAATGACCAGGCGCTGTACTAAGTTCACATTAATATTATTACTTTTATTGCTAGGTGAAGAAACAGTTGTCATCAATTCCAACTTTCTAAATGTTTATAACAAAAATGCTGCAAACTCTTAAACACCGGTCTTTTCTTCGTTGATTATTCTTACTGACGTTCCCTTTTTTCATTCTCTTTAAATTCCTAAATCCCTTCAGTTAAACCCATATTAAAATGCAATAAACGGGTTTAACACGCGTCTCATAATGAAACAAAAAATGAAGATCGACGAGAAAGATTTAATCATTTTGGACAAAAAGTGGAATTACCAAATTCAGCTAAATTTGTGTAACTCTTGGAACAGTGCTTGAAGACTAAAATATTGTCCTTTGTCGACAGCAGACTGCCTTGGCAAACACGTGACTTTTCTTATCGACAATTTTTGCGAGGTGTTCTGAATAACGCACGATTAAAAAGACAAAAACATACCGTACATAAAAGCAACGTAG
The DNA here is from genome assembly GCA_016617855.1 of Megalonaias nervosa. Taxonomy (NCBI): domain Eukaryota; kingdom Metazoa; phylum Mollusca; class Bivalvia; order Unionida; family Unionidae; genus Megalonaias; species Megalonaias nervosa. Next base: position 39,124 of record JAECUM010056211.1, on the reverse strand, counting down.
TCTTCACATTCTCCAATCACATATTTATTCAATATATTTAATTTTTGATTACACACAAAAATATACACCATCTTCTGTTTTCAAAGGACATGTCCTATTCTCTTATTAAGAATAATCCATATGTAGCTGCAAAGATTTTTTTGAAAGAGGAATTAAAATTATTGGACCTTTCCTGAAATAACTATCACCAATATACTCACTTATAAATCGGATCCAATAGCAAACTTCATAGATCTACATCTGCCGTCGCATGATGCGCTGGCACCTGTTCATCTATGCATTTTGTTAGGAGGAAGTATACATGCCAAAACAGCATAGACCCTGATCTGCATATGCGACAACAGATCAGGGTAAAGATGCGACGTCAGATTAGGGTCAACTTGTAAGACGTTATACAGTACACTGTTTACTCTCTGATCATTCAGCACTACTTCTGAATATTATACACCGAACTTTTATAAGTTAAGCTTGAAGAGTTTATTAAGTGCTTTCTTTGAGCCTATTTTCAGCACTTTGAACACAATTACAAATCTGAGCCTCAAGCTATCTGCAATTACCTTTGTCTGTCTTTGCTAAAGTACAGCAAAGAAACAAATGTCTGCCAACTTTAACCTTATAAAAATGTCATGGTCGTCACGGATAGGTTCTTCCATGTTACTCTGTTAAATATATATATATATATATATATATATATATATATATATATATATATATATATATATATATATATATATATACCTTTAAAAAAAAACCCATCTTATTATATACTAAAGTGTGAAATAAAGAATCTTATTGACGAAGTAATTTTCATATTTTTTCCTTTACATATTTTTACGTGAAAAATTATAATTATATTTTTCACATGTGAAAATATAAGACTTCCCGTCATGCCATGCGATACTTGATTGTGTGTCCCTACAAAGTAAGTCTGCAGCAACAAAAACGAATAGGTTGTGAGCTGGAATACATAAATAGAAAGTTCATTACATTACATATATTTTTACAAAAGAAATTCGACTTGACAACAATGATAAACCTACCGTGATGGTTTGCTCAATCGGACGTTACTTGTGGTCGGATATGATCAAATAGTTTACAAAAACTGTAATTTACTGTGACAGATTAGGTCATTCCAATCCTACCACTTAAGTCTCTGATGTTTTTATGATAACCTATGAACGTGAGGTGAATTTACGAAGGGGGTTGGGGATTGTGCTAAAGAGTGCGTTTAACCTTTAAATCTTCGATTCTAGAGCCAGTTTGGTATAATAAAACGAAAATTTTCCCCTTGTAAATACCGGATATACTTCATTTGTGGTACCGAAAACGATACATCTTAACTCTTGGATTCGCCAAACCTTAAAATATCACGTGTTTCGTGCCACACGATTAAATATACCAGCTATTAAGGCAGGAAAAGAAAATACCCTCCATTTGTTTTTGGTATGTGCATCGATTGAATTACAAAAGATTTATTATGGTCCTTTATCTTAAAAATTATACATAAATTATGCTTCAATTATATCAGCGATTAATTTTACAGTGATAAACACTGCTTACCATTCTTTTCGTCAAAGACGTTATTTTTCATGCCCAAAATATTTATTTCGTGTCTTGAGAGCATTTAACAATTAAGATGACTGTGATGGGATTCATACCTTTTAAGGGAAGAATTTATTGACCAAGTCAGGAATGGGCAAACCAAAGCACAGTACTTTCAGTTTATTCAAAGCAATTTTACAATGCTAGTTCTTTTTTCTTAAGAATGCAATAAGCAAAGCACAAGTACTCAAAATGTGCACCATTTGCCACAAAACTGTCTGACTTTGGAACTTACTCCCACTTACCATATTCCTGTATTCTTCATAAAGCATTTTCGAAATGTCTATATCCCCTTGAAAATGTTAGTCGAACGATTTCAGAAGAATTATTAGGAGGCAGATTACCTATATATTTTGCTACTGGTTTCGACCTGCATCAGTTTTAATTCATCTTCTCAATTTCTCGAAGCTTTCCACATAGTTCATTTTTGGACCAAATTTATACCACATTAACTGCTACACTAAAATACATACTAAATATTTAATAGAACAACACCGCGTATTCAGATTCCACAGAAGTCCTCATATTCAACGAACTAATGCTTCTCCTTGTGACGACAAACCAGTACTGGGCATGGAGAATGATGTACGATGTAGTCACTGACACTACCCATGACCGTGCGCCGGAACTTGCCCATACCACGAGTTCCGGTAACGATAAAGGTGGCGTTTTCATTTGTGGCGCAATCCACAACAGCCGCTCCAGGTTTTGGTTCGCCATCCAGGCCAATTGCCCTGAATTCTCCTTGAATCTGAATTTGAAGAAGAAATGAGTGGAAAAATGATTAACTACACGTTAATGATCATTGACATTTTTATGGATTCTTGATTTAATTTGTCCTTGTTTCAACCACGGCAGATATTGCAAGACTTGCAGCCCTTCCTTAACGGGAGCAGGATTTGGGGGTCGTGGCACGACATTGCACACTCAAGTGCTGACGCACAAATGTGCACGTAGGGAAGATACCATAATTTCCAGGTTAACTATTATTAAATGTGATAACGATTACGCTTGGAAAAGTTTAAGTACCCACAAGTAATGACTCGAATAATGTAAGGTGTTTACAAACCGACGAAACCGTCATTATATGACAGAAAAATCAGTAGTTTAGAGTTTCTAATACCGGTAAAATTTACCGATACTGCATGTGACCTTTATATTAGATGCATGTGACATCTATATCATAGATGTCAACGGTATATTTTACTCGACATGAAAATTTTCAATTTTAAATCAAAAGCTACAATACCTGAATGCCTGAAATCTTCCTTTTACCCTGAATATTAAGCTTCTACAAATTAGCGAAAAATCTGGGATTATAAACAATCGTTAATATTCAATATAGTCCCTCTGCTGCGCCTTTGCTGGATTTTCCGAATATGAAACCTGCTTTTGTCAGCTGACAAACAATTCAACTCATCACAACAAAATTAATTTTCCTAAAAATATAGAACAAGTAATGTGTTTCATTTTGATATATTGGAATTTCTAATCAATCATTTTATTTCACCCAGTTGTTGTCAATAATCAACTATATATTTTCAAATTACAATGTTTAAAAATGAAAATCAATGTAATTTAAGATCAGTATGGAGTCTCAATGCTGGAAATATTAATCATTTTCCATTTGGATTCATGTTTATAACACATATAATTGAATACTGAAGAAGAGTAAAGTGAAACCCTACTGAGAAATGCTATTGAATAAATTATCATCCACTTCGATTTTTGGAACCTCTATCTATTCATAATGGAACTGCATTGTTTCAAAACTTAAACTACACTAATAAAATAGTGTCATTTAAAAGCACATGGCAACTGTACAGGGATGTTAGTAAGGCGCCATGGTATGGTCTCATGGATTACATATTCATCTATACAGAAAAATGAATACAAAATATAAACTTTGGTAAAATAATGAAAACGCAGTCTTCACGAATATTCCTGATGTAAAACGAACAGACACTGAGAATTTATAAATTGACCAGTTTTACATTAAAGTAAGGGTGATATACACTAATTTAAACATATAGTTAAATAATTATATGTTTATGTCTTAAAGTATGTTAAACAAAGACTAAACACATGGTCAACCTTTAAAGAATCATGTTTACCTTTTTAGCCTGTATATGCTTCGTATACCATAATGTACTAACAAACGTTTAACTCACCCCTTTTTCATTTAGTTTGGTTAAGTAGTGTGTTTTCAATGTCTCCAATTTCTGGTTGGATTCTTTGATCAGCTCCTGGACCCTTGCAGGACCTGCAACCACAGTAAAGCAACTTTAGTGTTGTACTTTAAACACTGATCACAGTGCGTAGCAACCGTCCAGTCTATCCCCGCAACTGTACATGGGGCGCAAAGCCCAGCTGGGAATCAGATACCATCAAACATCTTTAAGGGTGGGGTGGTAATAGAATTTCGTGTATAAGTGCCAAATTGACTGACCAATCTGAAGAAAACTTATAACAAAAAAAAAAAACAAAAACAAAACAACATCAAACAAAACATTTCTACGGCTTTGCAGTCAGTAGTGATATTCCGCAAGATATAACACTCACGGCTTGATGCAAATATTTCGAATTATGGGGTGGATTATCAACCCAAATATAATAATCCACGTCCCCAAACCACACCCTTTATACCATCATGTATATTACAGTAGGTAATGTTACAATATTAAATGCTGAAACTAGTGTATCCGGACAACCAGGCATACCTGACGGAACGATACATTTTGTAGCAAGATCGTACTGATCTAAGACTGAGCTCTTCCAAATTCTCTTTTATTTCTAGTCCAAGGTGCAATATCTGAATTTAGGATCATAAGCTTGAGTTTGGAGGTTTTTGCATGTAAACTTATGAAACGAAAAATATTCATATTGTGGTTGTTTGACAGCCCACATTTTTTGTTCTTACATCTTGTATTTAGGTCACTAATATCAAAATAGAATATAAACATGAGCTGGGTCACTTTGAAAATCAAAGTTAAAAAATCACTAGACCACTTACATTTATCTATATCACCATTTCTTGTCGGTAAACGTTAAAATTCAACAACCCATTGAACGAGGGAGACTTTAGCATGCCTATAAAAATTTCGTCAGCAGAGATTTTACAGGTAAATAATTACCTAGTAAACGGGCCGTGTGGTCTATGCGTAAAGCATACGAATACGGAATGAAACTTCTGTGGCAGAGGTGGAAAGTATTTTTAGGATGAAAGACTTTGAAAACTGTGTACAGGAAAATTCAACAGAGGAAAATGGGTTAACGTCGTTCACCATTTTGGGTAAACTACACATACAACGAAAAGGCAGAAGAAGAGACCGACAGAAAAGGAGGTAGGAAGACAACATTAAAGAGTGGACAGGGTTTGGAGTTTCCCAAAGGGCAGTGGCGAACAGGGAAAGATGGAGAGAACTGGTGGTGAAATCATCTGTGGTGCTCCAACGATCCCTTGGGTTACGGGATTGATGATGATGATGACAACGCACAAAACTATGAAGTATAAGTTCACAATAAACTATGAAATACAACACCAAGTCTTGCGTAAATGCAAATAGGTAAATCAACATTAAAATAATTCTAATTATATTTCGTTCAATATGTTAAAATCCTGCATTAAATAAATTAACATAAACGATCGATACTTTATATGCTAATATCAAGGCAACCAACACCCCCCCCTCCAAAAAAAACAACCACTTCTAATATGGCCTAAAAGTAAAAATCAGTAAAAACGTACGAATGTGTAGAACATTAACAGAATAAGTGGATCAGGTGGGCCTATTATCACTCACCAGGTTTACATAACAGTTGACAATTTCGCTAACCAGGTTTATGGAGTTTTGTTAGAATAAACTATGCAAGTTATCTCCTAAACTTTATATCATGCTGATTTTACAAAAGTTTATTTAATCTTGAAAAAGTTCTTTCTAATGCTAGAGACATAATTAACATGCACAATATCTTGCTCATGATCGACGTCACCAAGGACCTTAATGATAACGATCCTTGAATAGAGGAAATAAATTCAGCCACTCAGATGCAAGATCACCTCATTAATAAGCGAGTATCCAGCTTATTTTCGAAACTGACCAATATCTTGATGACAAAGCACATTTTAATCGAATCGGATCAGAATTAAGGTCATGGTTAGAAGCGAAATTAAATTTTAAAACAAGTTTTTTTAAGGTTTGAATCAGGTTTCAATTTTTGCACTTCGAGACACAGGGCAATAGAAGATTCTCTCCATTTTGAGCACAGCATTTATTGAACATTTGATAAATTATGCTTCGAGTTTGTTTCTAAAGTAAATGAAAATAAAGATAACGTGAAAATTGATAAATAATTAAAACGTCTGGATGTATTTAATTTGCAAATTCGCACGCTTTCTCGATTGCTAAGGTAACCTAATGAAAAACCGCGTGCATAAAGCTTTTTTTTGTGGGGTCAGGGTACAGGCTTTCAGCATTTTAAAGTTTTAGGTTTTCTTTTCCTATTCAGGTTTTCTTCAGTGTTTTAAGCTTTTTTTAGGTTTCTAAGGTCAAAATGAAATTTTAGGGTTTCTGATGTTTTTCTAGGTCCACTTCTAACCAAGTAGAGTTTTTAGAAAGCTGATAAGCTCAGCCAACCACATACAAAATCACCTCATCACTAACCACGGGTCTGACTCATTAATGAAACTGTCTTATCTGTTGATCAAAAATAATCATATATTCCAGTTTTATTAAAATCAGATAAAAACAAGGTTTCCAAAGTGGTAGCTAAGTCACTTAGACGCAAGATAACAACATATGTGCATCTCGCCTATTAGATATATTGGGTGTTAGATAGGCAATATTTTTATAAGGGCCAGCAAGACATCATAAAGTCTTTTAGAGAAAATCCGAAGCTAACACATTCAGGAGAGGTAGAGAAAACAAGATTTTAAAGATAGTTGCCTTGTCGGCCATATTGCATGTCCAAGCAGCACTATTATCACTTCGGACCAACTAGACCACGGGATGAACGTGTAAAAAGATTCAACGCAATACTCTAAGTAGTTCTGGAGAATTAGTCGTTACAAACTTACGCTTACGGACGTAAAGACGTCGGACAAGAAACAACCCCATAATCTCTTTTGGTCTATGAACCACAGAGCTATAATTGCTGAAAAGGGCGGTTATATGTTTCTAAAACCATCAACACCAATTAAAAGTTCCATATGTTATTTATGTGATTTTTAAAAAATATATTATCACAGGTGATACAGAAGGTAAAGTCTCCGGCAAACGAATTTTGGTCAGCAATTATGACATGGACTGTACAATCTGAGATATCCTGGACAATCACAGCTGTGCACAATCAATCAGGGTACTGTTTGCATCTCAAATCAATCCACAAAAAATGGATTCAAGCTTGCTGCAATACGTTGGATAAGACTGCAAAACAAGTTAATGAAACATTAAGAGCGACAAATGCAAAAGCTATTGTTTACAGACTAACTGAATAAATACACGTTACTCCCCAAAACTATTTGAAAACAAAGAAACCATTTCAATTTAACAAGCACGTATTTACGTTCAGCACACCGCAAATGCAATTTGGCTTGATTATATATAAATGAACCTAATAAATGTTCACTTATTACTTGTCCAGTTATGAAATCAAACGATTAGTCAAGACATCGTTTAAAAATTATCTTTATAAGGTAATATTAAAGAAAAAAATGAAGAGATGTGCATTTTTTTTTTTCCAATGATTTCATATCTGGTAGATTTGATAATGAAGAAATCCCAAAAGCAGTCAACAAGGCAATCGTATTGACAGCTTTGGATTCATGCAGGTTCTATAAAACTAGTACATATTTAGCCAATCAAAAGTTCACAGAAATACTGAAACGTTCTAGTGATAGGACTAAAATATTTCAGGAAAGACATTTATCTATACGTGTACGTGGATAGCTTTAAGAGACTTTACGAAACAGCCAAGTCATTAATATAAATGTTGTACCCAACACTTAACAGTTCAAACATATACCATGGCTGCCAGTACTTCAAAGATGTCATGGAACAATTTAACCTTCAAACGCTTGGAGATCTACACAACCATTGCGTGAGTAATAATAATTTGATTATGTGTGCCATTTATGAGGCATTTTTAGGAATTT
>JAECUM010056211.1:0-31244 GCA_016617855.1 Megalonaias nervosa | reverse complement strand
AAAAAAAAAAAAAAAAAAAAAAGACCACTATCAAAGTGAACCAAGATTAGCTAATGATGCAAGTTTAATGATAAACTGATCTATTCCTGATGACTGAGGGTGGAACGTGAGGTGGAATTAACATGATACCACATTGAAAGGCTGAAGCAATTCATAAATAACATCTGGTTGGTAGACGTTTTACGGGCAGAAAAACTAGTAGGTCATTTAGTGCCAAGGTAATTGGGATAAAGTGCCTTGCCAGAGGACACGGCACGGTAGACATCCCCCGCTGATCTTATGATAGGATTCGAACATGCATCCTTTCAGCTGCGAGTTGGACATGTCAACCAGTGCATCGGCACAGCTTCAAATACCACCTGGATAGTGAGGAGACAAAGTCTGATGGAGAGTACGAAGCTGGTTATTTGTTAAGTTCCAAAACAATAACAAGCTCTATAACTAAGCCGTGGACAATAACATGCGGGTTTTAGAAAAAAAATATTAAAAGACATACTAAATAGGTAGATTATAAATACCAGACGATTATGATGACTGCATTTTACGTGTAGATTGTGAGATTCCGTTACAACTACGTGACCATTTTAATGACTACGCATTAGCTACACACAAATTTATTCCAGACGAGGATGATTTACCCCCCTTGCAAAATAGGTTGTTGTTGTAGGGTTTAACGCCATTTTTCAGCATAAGATAGGCTATATATGGCAGCCAGTATGACTGGTGGAGGAAGAACCCTGGAAGAACCACCGACCCACGAGAAGCTACTGGCAAGCTTTCTCACGTACCAACGTTAGCCAAGCCTGAGACTCGAACCCAAGCAGACAGCGGTGAGATGGCAGTGATCCGGAATGGTGAGCGCTTTAGACCACTAGGCCACTCGGGGCCCTGCAAAATAGGTTAATTGGTGAATGCCAAGGTTTAAAACAACTGTAGAAGAAACTAATATGTAAACTGCGAAATCATCAGATGGTTATATACAAGTTTTACATCGTTTAAAACTGAAAAATATAGCGCTGCCTTAATTCACAACCGTGGATGAACTCCTACAATGAACTCGAGAAAAAAGCAACGTCATTCCAAAAAAGACTTTTTTCTTCAAAATAATCCGTATTTACCAAATCTAAAATTTAATGAAACTGAAAGTTAAAATATTATCGAAGAAAATAAGCTTGAATATCAGAAAGATGTATCATTAGCAATGTTGGTGTTATCTGGAGAGTGGGAGAATGTCATCTTGTAGTACATGATACGCTAAACATAGCGTCCAGTGTATTTGGTGATGAAAATCTCGAAGCGGAAGGCCTCCTGAAGTTACTGGCAAGCTTTCTCATATAGCCACGTCGATCGAACCCAGACTATAACTCACGCGGACTGCAGTGAGATGTGCGAGTGATGTGTACAAGCGACCACTAGGACCACTCGGTCTCCCTGGACCCCCTGATTTGCAAGGAGAACAATTATTGGCAAGATTATTTTCATAGATAACAGTTTCCATTGTGAGGCAGAGATTAAGTTAAATTTGTAATCATTTTAGTATTTGAAAAGTCTAATGGAATTCTAAAATTTCATATACTGCGTTAGTACCATCATTTCGTTAGTACCTGCCCCTGAACGTAACTTTTTCAATGCATCATTCATAATCCAGAGTTCAATCCTACTGTGCGTCCTCGCCGAAACAGGATTTGGGTTATTTTAAACGTAGCTTTAACAATTTTTCAATCATATCGCTACGATGTCTGCAATGTGGCCGTTTATAGCGATGGCTAGCACCGGGCATCACGCCGCAGATAGGTAGCATGATGTCCCACCCAGTCACATTATTGTGACACCAGGCCGACCAATCCCAACACTAACCTCCCACATCTGAGGCGGACGCTCTAAGCACTCTGCCACCAGAGCGATCCCTAGCAAAACAGATAAATACCAATCATTCTATATACTGTACTCATTCAACTTGCAAAGATAACAGTTTCCTTCAGATATGATGCATTTCACGGTCATTATACCGAAATTGTTGACTAGAGTTATTTGTATATTTTGCTCAACATTGTACATTGTATCTTGCCTCTAGCACGATCAATAAAACTTGTACACACCAACACCCATTAAAAATATAATAAATATGTATTCGTACTTTTAGTTCAGAATTAGAAAGCTGGTAAAAATCGTTACCTGTCAAGGTTTTTCAAATTTGTGCCTTTATAGCAGGGTCGTTTTCATCAGCTCAAATATCAGCTGAGTAGCTATCAGAACAAAAGCTTCATCCAGTCACCAGTATTTTCGTAATCTTTCATGAAGTATATAGTCGTGTCTAAGCTCTATTTTCATTGAAGACCGCAGTTTTTATATGAAATTCTGCGATGTTTTGTCATGCTTAATTGCTTTTGTTCAGATCTGGATTCAATAATCTGGACAGTTGTTTCCTGCAAATGGTAAGATGTTTACTCTTCTGAACATTACTCCTATTGCTGCCATTTACTGTGCCAAAAAAGCACAATTCTGTTCATAAAATGCTGTGGCGGAAGACACAGTCTGCTCTGCACATTTTATCTGTATCACTTGTTTGTGGTGGAACTCTTTTCTGAGCAAAAAGTAAATATTTAATAATAGCAAAGTGTAATACTTCTGTCATTTTTTTTCATCTCGACTTAAGAAGTCATTGCTTCAGTTTCATTTGAACTATTAAAACACCGTTCTCTTCTACGTGAAATTACATATTTTTTGCACTGTAAATATTAGGGTCGTTCTCTGCTTACTCATTGTAAAATTTCTAAAAGTAAGCAAAACTAATTTAAAAATTAATATAAAAGCCCACAAAACGTAATGGTCCATATACATGTGAACACAAATTGTGAAGAAAAAAACAACAATTTCTTTATTCGAACCACATATTTATCTACTAAATCTACTATCATTTGAATTCTGCAAAACTCGATGATGCAGTTAAATCCATAAAAGTTAACTGATGTCAGGGTTGTAGTCTGATCCTTAACAAATTCCTTTCCCAGATGAGTATTGTTTTCATTAACAGGTGTCTCGCTAACATGTAAAATTACAACTCTTAAATGTTCATTCAATATAATACTATCACGGTTAATCGAGTCTGGTACAATCCGCAAATTGTACAACAATATGCATTCCAGCATTGTTATTTTTCTGTTCAACCCACATTTGTTGCTATTGATTTCCTTCTTTGATTAGTCTATTACAAAACAAAATGCATCGTTCGTTATACCCACTATCCGTTCAAATCTTTTCATTCTTTCGGTTTTAGTATTATCTATTCCATCGTTTAATATATTTTGTTTTATAAACATAATTATGTTTTCAATGTATATGTATCCACTGTGAACTTCTGTTCTAAATCATTTAATTTCTTTTCATTTGTTCCATCTTTATTTGATACTGATTTGTAATACCAACTTGTACCATAATGATATTAATAACTCGAATATATCCTGTCTCATCTGTATAGGCTGTTCAACCTCCGCATACAACTTAAACAAATTCATCACATGTGACATATTTTAAGCTTTCGTCTTGTCACTTTAATCAGTAACAAATCAACCAGAAGTTTTTTTTATCGGTTTTGTTGTGATTTCTTACATTCTAAAGTTTCTTTTCCAGACGTCTGTTTTTGGGTTGTCGCTGTCGAAGCATTTTTCTCCTGCATCTTTAACAAAGTGTTATTGTTAACTGTTACCTTGTTGAACAAGTAACTGTTTATTAAATTATAAATTACGTGTTTAATTTCTTGTTCATATTGTTGGATTCCGTTATTCCAGTCTATCCGTAGCTGTTCCAAGTGGATCATCAAAATGCCATAATATTGCGGAGCTGTCTTCAAGATAATCTTCAAAGCACCTGTTTATACTCCGCTCAATTTGTAGTAAACCTTAACCAAACCCAGTAAAATATGAGTCAGAGTGATCTTTTGTTGCAAGGCGTCGTACAAACAAAAATACATAATCATCCAGTTTGACGATTCTAGCATAAACAGACCGTGAGAAATAAGCTTGAACCACAACTTGTAACCAATGTCAGTAACGTATTAACATGGGTCACGGTGACCTAATTATGATGGGGTGAATTACGGAAAAGATACATTCTGTCACAATATTCTTCTAAATGCATACATGACCAGACTTAAACAAAATGAGCCCCCACCCCTGTTAAACTTTTAATAATCTATTTTATTGCAATTGCAGCATATTTCACGAATTCGATGCATGATTATCTGTCACATCGTACATGCCCCTGGCCACTTCCTGCCCATAAATCTGACCACTGGATATATAAAATCATGTATTCTAACATATGATGTGGGGTCCAAGGATAAGCGCTTAATTTCTCTGTGTGCGCGTGTGTGTGTGTGTGTGTGTGTGTGTGTGTGTTCATCAGACATGCATATGTCAGTTAAGTGTGCAATTTACATCACAGTGACTTCTTTTGTTGCATGGGTGTGGTGCAAACAGCAATGAATAGAATAATCTAGCTTGATGAATTTGGCAACGATCAGACCTCGAGAAACAAATTAAAAGAAAACTTTAGTCAATATCAGTGAATAGCAAAATTAATCCAAACTTTTGTCTAGGACATAGGAAGAGAAAGTGGTTGAGATTCCGCGATGCTGCTGTTGTTATTGTTGTTATTGTAGGGTTTAACGCCATTTTTCAGCACAAGATAGGCTATACATGGCGGACAGTATAAATGGTGGAGGAAAAACCCGGGAAAACCCCGGAAAGAACTACCGACCCACGAGAAGCTACTGGCAAGCTTTCTCACATACCCACATTGTCCGAACCCGAGACTCGAACCCAACAGAGATGAAATGGCAATGATCCGTAACGGTGAGCGCTTTAGACCATTCGGCCTACCGGGGTTCATAAAATGTTCCTAAAATGCCTCTACGTCCATATTCAAATGTAAATTTTAGCAGTCTTTGGATTTCTGTAAATTTTTGTTATTAAATCCCAGGAAACAGCACAGATCCCTAAACGTGTCATCCAGTAAGAAAAATACACTGCCATCTGAAATTTCACCGTAATGTTCTCATCTGTGTTGTAACTTTGCTCTCCTAAACTTGATAGCTTGACACTGCCAAAAATGGAATGCGTAATGTTCTGTTTTGCTCATATGTACCTAATATTCAGATTACACAAGACCTTATACTTGATTTAAACTTGGAATACCTGTCAAAGAATTGTGAGTACTTAATGTTCATGCATTATACATAAAGGAGAATGTGCTCGGGTTTTGTTACCGCGTACAGTGTTACCCAATGGTGGTTTTTTTTTTTTTTTTTGGCTGTAAGATATTTCAAAATATTGACTTCGGTTCACCCAATGCTGCTCAAGCAAGGGGCTTACGGTAAGAAAACCGATTACCTTAAGCTCTCTGGCCATGCATTTCACCATAACCGGTTACATAAATAGTTTAGTCTGGCTGTATTATCACAACACAATGAATTTTGTCAGGAAGCTGTCCACTTTTCGGATGTCTTCCTGGCCAACGAAAAGCCTGCAAGACAAAATACTTTACAGCGCGCTCTGCCCAACCAAACCAGGTATTTACTGTATGTTGATAAATACATATACTAACAACCTACACGGATGGCTTAATGACCAACATGAAAGTCTGTAAGGCAAAATATTCTTACAGCGGCCTCTGCCCAACCAAACCAGATAGTGTGCTAAAAATTACGTACACCAAAAACTTTTACATCAGCAATACCTCACCCGTTCAAATATAAAATTGCATTCTTTTTCGCTATCAGTATTGTGCGATAGAATTGTTTGATATATCGGATGCTCCAGGACATATTCTCAATTTGCAGAGCTAGTCAGACCTATGTCGTGTACAGTTATGTTTACGTTTCTAAACAGCAAACACAAAAACAGGTGTAGGCTCTCCAGAACCTTGGTATACAGTTGTATGTTCTTCTGGCCCATTATCAGTAAAACTTTTGTTTTTCTCCCTTGATGCATCTCTAGGTGTCGTGGAATTTTCTAAATCTGCACAGGTCAATTAAACTGTATCATATATAGGCTAATGCTAATTGATTTCAGTGCATCATCTAGCAAGGTTACATTGTACATTCAGACAGCAGTTTTCACATACGGAAATAAGTCACATTCTCGTAGTCCTGTCTATTAAGTTCCAGAAGGAAATACCTCAACCTAATGCTGCCGTCTCCATTGCCGCTTCTGCTTATTCTGCCAAATTCTCGAGCCACACTGTGCCTTGTATCTTAATTGTATTGTAGAATTTTAAAGTGTAATTGAGCAAATGTTTAATGGTTTGTAAGTAAAAACAACGAATTTCAGTGTAATGCATTCTGATCTCGCTACACTTATTTGTCACGTTCGCACGGTTATGGAGAGCTAGCCAGACATGGATGATTCTGCACTGGTCTATTTTTTTCTTCTTTTCTTTGAAATGTTATGTCCACTTTATCAGAGACTACAGATGCCCATCACCCTCCCTAAGACCTCCTAAGGGGATGACCAAGGGGGCAACAACACATGAGTCTGCATCTTTGGCATCAGCCTCTTACAGCACCGTCGCACTATCTCTAGAGTCCACAAAACCAGTGTAGTGTCTGCGTCCTTCGAGTCAACATTAGGAGCTGCGATAGCACAGTTGATAGAACGTTTAACTTGTAATCCATGGATCTCACATTCGATACCCATCAAGATCAGCCCCGCTTGGCTGCCTCAACGTCCTTTGGAAAAGCATAATATAACCAATAATGCGATAAATGTGACGTTAATTCAAATATAAAAAATAAAACCCCACCAAACTAAGAGTCTGCCAGGTTAAGTCCATTATTTAAGATCAATAAATTAATGTAACTGACTTTCTTGTGCAAATACATTGCACCACTGTAACCTTTTTTCTACATTCACATGCAATTCTTGTTGATTTCCGTCACATATTGTTATTTCCTTCAATGTTACACCATTTTAATGTCCCGATGTTACATTTCATATATATGGTATTTTGTATTTCCTGTTCCATTTCTACTATCGGTTGTTCTGTTGCAATTCTATTATTTTCAAAATGTACCACTGATACACATTTTATCAGCACGACTGGGTTTGGTTCCTAACATCATGCTCTGTAATTACTTCCATGTATTTGGATAGCTTTATTTCAAAATTACAAATATATGCTAAACGGAAGTTCGTATAAAATTGTATCTTTAAAATCGGATTATCTACGAGAAAAGTGTAATGAAGTTTGTTTTAACCATGTTGTAGAAACTCCACTCCGATATAAACTGATTTTAGTTAATTTTATGTTAATTCTTTGAGAGTGAAAGGTTTTATCAATGTGCCAACATTTTACGCGGTAAATATACGTCCATAAAAAAAAAACAAAAAAAACCGCATAACTAATAGTGTAATAGCGTGAAGCTTGTATACTGCTGGCACAGTTGCTATACCTTCAATTACACGGTAGACGCTTTATTTATAAACATATTTCGACCATACTTTGCACAAAGGCTTTTATCGCCAGTATCTCTGGCCAGTTTGATTTTCAACGTAAAAGCATGTTTAACGGACTGAAATGGCATGTTATAAGTCGTTACTCGAGGAGCAATATTTCTAAAGAGATATGAATTAAATAATGGTCTTTTATGATCAAGATCTCGGGAAAATTATATCAAGAGTGTGATAAACGTATATGAATGCCATGATATCACTTTCTTGATGTAGGCTGACTTTCAAAATAGAATCTCATACAGTTTGGTAAATTGACTTTTACCCTCAAAATGTGATATAATTTTGATACTTAGATCTATTCATCTGAACGTCTGAGATTATAACCCTTATCGAGCTGATATTACCTGAACCTGCACGTATTTGATCAAGTTTGGGATATAACATGTATATCATTTGTACCATTCCTTCAATGTAGTGAAATGACCTGCCATCTAATTGACTAATTTTGTTAGCGTACCATAGACAGTGTTTCTGAACATATTTTAATCGAACTTTATATCATTAAGACCTCAGATAATTGCGAGTATTAGCGATGAAATGGCATACCAAAGAGGTTATCGGGCGTTGATTGTTATCACCCTTAACAAAGTACATCTTGAGAAAATTTGTGGACATAAATATCGCGTTATTCTGACCTGGACAAAATAATTCTTAAAAGATATAGTTTACAATTACGTTTTTGGTCTAAACTAGCTACAATCCATTTTTTTTCTTCATAATATTAACCAGCACATCAAATATTCATTGATAAACAACGGACTAACATGAAAAAGGTCAGTGGTATCAGTCTTTTTCGGCTTCTTCTTAAAAACAAATTTATCTAAAATATTTAGTCGAAATATAGGTATCAGTCCAACTCTAACCATTCTACGTTCTATCGTTCCTGATGTAAACATGTATGAATCAAAGGAACAATGTTGGCCAATGTAATGCAATGGAGAGACAACATTTGAGTCTGTTTCAAATTTATTTTATTGTTGCAGGTCTTGACTTCATCTCATGTCACCTGTGTAAGAATTGTCAATTATAAGATAGTCATTTAAAAAAAAAACAACTTATAAATTCCTTTATCACTACCTTTTAACTTAAATTCTTACTTCCTTCCGCCCAAGCCTCCTACCCCCTAAAAATTTCTTTCTCTCAATTTCTGCATATGTGATCACTTCCCTGAACTTTCATTCGATGACATTTTCCTTGTGAACCCCATTTCAAATCTTACAAACATAAGCCATTATTACAATACTGACTGAAGCGAGTCTTTATAAAGAGTAAAACATAATGTAGTTACTTCTAGTCACTATAAGAGTGAAACCAGTCCTTACAAACACTAGAATCAGACTTCTATTTAACCACTGCTTACCAAGGTAGGAGTTCGCAGTAGATTTGCATCAAAGTGAGGCAATAATTCTCACATAACTGTGTCTGTTGGTCATAAATTTACTTGTGAAATGTAAGTTTCGAGAGGACCTGGCCGTCGAGGAATTTTAACAACATTCATTGATAGGCATTTTGTCTATATATTACCCCACAAGGGACCACTCAAGTGTTTTCGATTGCTGCGGTAAAATGTGCAAATAAATTGACTCAGATAGATCAGTGCAACGCTGAGCGATTGTTGCCTATCAAGTTATGTCCACTGTTTAGGACAATTTATCTGGACTACTATATTGTGTGGGTAGGCGGTCATATTAGTTCAAATTACTACTTATTAATCAAATATATCACTTCGCTGCTCCTCCTGGGTTATTGGATACAATCAATAAAAGATTATACTATTACAATAGAATCTTTACAATGGACCCTAACTTACATCATTTTACGACGTACGCTTCGTATTAACGAATGAAAAGTCGTTTTCAGTTCAAGTGAAGGAGGTGAATTACTCGTTAGACATCGCTGAAGCCAATTTGTATTCTGTGACAGAAACAATCTTCAAGAAAATATGTCCCCCATCCCCTTTTCTAAAATACATGCTAATAAAGGCAAGGACTTTATTTTATTTATTTCTTTGAATTAAAGATTAACCTGAGAACTTTAAAAAATTTATTTTAATACGAAGGAAGTGATTAACATTGGAAATTTGAACATATGTTCAAGGACAAACCTTGAATAACTCAACGACCAGAAACAGATTTCAAATGCGCGCGTCATAGTTAAGGATCATAACAGTAGCACCGCTTGCAAACAGCGGTCCTGGGCATTCGTCTTCTGTCTTTAGTACCAGGAACCATAACACCCAAAATCTTTGTGCTGTACAGTGTATAACAGTGAATTTATTTGCAATGTAGTTTGACAGTGCCAGTCAAGTTCGGTGAATCTAGGCTGATCAAATCATACATACCTGCCATATTCCCAAACAATGCTGGGGTAGGGGTTGAGACTCAAAATGTGCGTTCTGAGGTACCAAGTGGGGTCAGTGCGCGTGACCAAAACAAAGGATCATAACAGTTAAGACCGCTGGACATTCGTCTTCTATCTTTAGCACCAGAAACGTTCAAGCCCAAATCTACCCGTGTGCTGTAGAGTGTAACAGTTAATTTATTTGCAAATGTAGTTAGTCAGTGCCTGTCAAATTCGGTGAAACTAGGTTCATCTGATCTCACACAACATCCATATTCCCAGACAGTGTTGGAAGGACAGTGCGCGTGACCACAAAAAGCAACGTCATCCAACAGAGAATACGCTAACTTTTCATATAAGCCTATAGAAAATGATTGGAAATTCAAATCGGAATAAAAGAAAATAAATTGTTTGTTTCTTTAAGGCATTTAATAACACTTACACAAAGAAAAGAACAGCTGCAAAAACAGTATTGTCAATTATCACTATACACACACATGCAAAGACTCACATACAGACAATCAAACTGACATTTCATAACATAAGTTTCTGTCTTTAAAATCCACTGAATGTCAAAATATATCCTCAGATCGATGCAGTCTTTGCTAATCTCAATATCTCAATAGGGGTTGTGAGGGTAATGCAAGCGTCATTAGTGTTCATCTTACCACTCATCAGGGACTGGATGGTAATGTTGTTCAAACTTTCCTGTTGGATTCTCTGAGAATCCTGGTTAGATTCGAGTTGTTCTTGGCGACCATAACGATAGCAATGTTAGGACTCTATCCTATGTAGTCTAATCACGAGATACGCTCGTCTCTTTAGAAAAATGATTTTACAGCACATTTGGGAGCGACAATATCTTTGGGGGATGTGGAGGGTACGTAATATGTTCACATTTAATGGAGACTTTACGTGTAATACAACAGTAATAAACGCCTCTGTCTATTACGGGTGATAACGCTCTATCCACACAAATCAACTGTGAAAACACGAGCGTGTACCACTTTTCATTCAGTCTATTTCTTGGCTAAAGTCATCCTGAAAAGAATGGGTCAATTAATAATTTATATTTTGATAATGAATAATAATAAAGAGAACCAGTCCGACTGTTTAGTTCAGCATGTCAAATATGTTACACATGGTGATCCTATTTCAAAGGACAGCTGTACACCCCAGAATGACTTGACGATGTGTTGTTTTCTAGTATGTGCAAAAAATTAAATGCTCCAATTTGCTGCTGTGCTTCACAATGAAAAACTCTGTCAACCAGGAGTTCTGTAATTTAGTTTTGAAAGATTATTGCTGCCTGAATCAGCTCCATAAATAAATCATAACTAAGTACTATTTGGACAAATGAAACAATCATGCCTTGAGTTTTTGATGTGGAGAGTGTGTGTGTGTTTTGGATTTTTAACGTACCTTTAACAATTTTCAGTCATATCAATACGATGTCTGCAGTGTGACAGTTTATGGTGATGTATAGCACTGGGGCATCATGTCGCAGACATCTAGGATGATGTCCCACCATGTCACATTATCCTGACACCAGGTCGACCAGTCCTAACACTAACTTCTTAATGCTGAGCGCCAAGCCAGGCAGTTGCTAGTGCCATTTTTATTAAATCTTTGGTACGACTCGACTGGGGTTCGAACCCACGACCTCCCGCATCCGAGGCGGACGCTCTAATTGATGTTGAGTAAAATTTGACTTGATAGAAACGTTAACGCCGTTCACAAGCTTGCCAATAATCTTTGATACAAATGGCTTAAACATTTTCACTTAAGACAAAAGTGTGCAATAAAACAAGCATCAAACATCTCTTTAATTTACCTTTAACTTGTTCTACTCTGTCAACTTTACCTATGTAAATCAGCACAAAGGATTCCCCCGCAGTGGTATTCAAGGACATAACACATCATCGTAACTCTAGCCAGCCAGTTAAGTAATGCATGAAATGGTGGTTGTTTATGCCTGACCTCTTTGCCTTTAATTCCGTCTATGACAATCTGCTGTATAAGCAGACCCATGAACAGTTTAATACAAGCTCTAAGCAGGGATGTTTATGGTTTATATATACTACAGGAATATAAAGTGGGCTTTTGCCAGGATTACTGAAAATCGTGTTTCTTTGAAAAATGATCGTGTCAGGAGTAAAAAAAAATCGTGGCTCAGCGTGACACGTCTTGTGGCAGGTATAATCTCATCTACACTACTGCATACATAAGCTTGAACAAGGTATTGACAGATATTGAAATGCAAGGTAGCATGTCTAGTAAAATGATTCGGGCAAGAAGAACTTAAAAGAATGGATCTCGCGCGGCGAAATTTGACAACTTTTACACTGCAGAAATGTTTGCTACATCATTCCATCTAGCATTCTTGTAGCAACAATACAGAAACAAGAATGGTGCTCTAGGATGATACCAAAGCTTGCAAGGACATATTACGATAAGACATATATCCTTGCCATCGTTCTAGATTATTACCGCAGCTAATGATAAATAAAAACCAGTTGGTTAATATAAGGTCGAGGCCTTTCGTGTGTTAGTGTAATTCTCCTTGTGATTCAAGCAGCAAAGAAAGGAGCCTATTATATGCAAAAATGTCAGAGATACTGACCTATGATGAAATAATAACTTGTGCGAGAGAGAGAGAGATACATTTCATCCAGTTAATCCTCGCGACCTTGACTTTTTAAACTTATCATTCATACAATCAACCTATTGGACATATCTCGAAGATTCTTTCTGCACCTACCATTTCATGTAAAATACTTCAGACAACAACAAAAAAGAAACGATTAATTTAAAACAATAAAATGCTTACTCATCATGGTGACATTGGTGAAGGCTTCCGGGCAGTGTACACATATTACTTTGTTTTCTGGTCGATGAAAATTTTGGACATACCCTGAAAAAGAAATTAACTCGTCCTGTAACCAGTAAATCTCAGAATATTTTATTACTGGCTGCCATAAATTAAAGCAAGCATTTACGGAATTGCGTGTTTAAGAGAGCGAGAGTGTGTGTGTGTGATTTGGATTTTTCACGTAGCTTCAACAAAATTTCAGTCCTATCGCCACAATGTCTGCAGTGTTACAGTGATGTCTAGCACTGGGGCATCATGCCGCAGATATGTAGCATGATATGCTACCCAGTCACATTATCCTGACACCAGGCCGACCAGTCCTAACACTAACCTCTTAATGCTGAGCGCCTAGCGAGGCAGCTGTTAATACCATTTTTATACGTCTTTGGTATGATTTGGCCGAGGTTCGAACCCGCGACTTCCCGTTAATGTCATAAGTTTTTATCATTTCAGTAGTCCGGAGTCTATAATCAATATTTTCCGCTGAATTGCTTTGGGCAATGCCATTGCATGTCATTTTCATAATCGTAAAGTGAAACCATGAAATCAATAAAAGCTGTTCGGAGCTGGGTAGCAGTATGTTTGGAGATGATATACATGTTTGATATTGCAATAGATGAAATAAGTGTTTGCTATTCCTAAACGTTACTCCAAAGATCAATACACCTCCAATTATCTATACTGAATCAGACTTGAATCCGTGAACACTAATGTTAAAACGAGAGAAATGTTGTACATTGTTGATTCTGCATGTATTTTGTGCAAGTATTTATTAAACAACATTTGTTTTGATGTCTATGTCTTTGGTTGCATATTTTGACCTTTCCTTAACACACAATAATTATCTAGTAATTTTAACAATTTAGTAATTTTATGCAAAACGGTTTTTGTTTGTTTGCTTGCTTAAAAGACGATCCGAACATTAATAGATGGATTATTAATATTATTTACAAGGAGGCCGTATTTTTGATCTTTTTCTACAAAACAATAATTAAAATTTCCTAATAGACCTGTGTTTGGTTTGCTTTTTTAAAGCTATATTTTGTTTTTAAAAAAATAACGAACGCAAGGTAATAGAAAGATCAGGACTTGCTTGTTAAGAATATAAATGCTCGAGGTAATGAATGACCATACATAAATTTCAAGTACCTTGTCGTGCAAGTAGACTCGAACATATTTCCGTTCCAATTCGACTAAAGTTGATCGATAATGTAAAATGTAACCGAGGCATGCAAGACTGATCTTGGAAACTTTCATATATTATACCCTTTTTATTCAGATTTAACAGCATCTATTTTTTTGCTTTGTAAAAACATTACACTGGCTGAAATAATATGTTCATTGGTGTTCTGCCACACTATGCCCGCAGGCGATATCGAAATCCATGCAAAAACGTACGGTCATTGCCGAGTTGGTTAATCTCCATTCAAATTCTTCTCGTTTTCCATAAATTTGGAGGGCAATACGCAAGATGCTATTGATGGGTGAATTGATGTTTTGTAGTATGATGCTATAATCACAGAAACTACCAGAGTGTCCGAGTCTGACTCGAATTACATATATTTGTTCAACTTGTACAAACATTTGAATGACAGAAAAATAAAACAATAAAAGTACATTAGTTATAAAAAGAAACATGCAATTCGCAGTCAGATTTTTATCTTGGTAAAGCCAACCTGACTTCCAAGTAAAGAATATTTTTCGTAATGAGGTTTCTGCACATAACTCTTTAAATATTTGCAAAAGAGCTTAAACATGGAACACATGTTTTGACCTAAACACGCGACCTAGTGGTTAGAGCTCAACCTTAGGTCAAGGTATGCGGTCGTAAACTAAATTTAATGTAAAGAAATCATTATTTTCTTATTAGACTTACCATAACCCTATCCTCTACTGGTTTCATTACAAATGCAAGTGCAGGTAATCTCCAAAGTTTGGTTAATGGACTAACTATAATACAAATGTTAACCGGTAAAACCAATTTAATTTTTAACCAGAACTACCTTTGCATTGTAACCTCTAAATCAACTGACCAATCTCATACCTAAAGTGCAAGCCCGCCACAAACCAAGACTTAAGTACTAGGTCATGAACTTATTTTTTTTATTCAGAAACTAATTTGCTTTCAGTAACTATGCCCTTGACCTCTGCCCTTTTGACAATACAAATGACTTGCTTTTTCCTATCCCCAAATGCATGCCATCTACAAAATTGGATCAGTTATGTGATGTAGAATTTGTATTTTTTTCATTCACTGTCACCTTGACCTTTGGACAACATATCGATCGACTTCTTTACATCTTGTACAGATCATTCTCAAAGACTGGTAAATCTGGATGGAGGAGAACTTAAGTTCTTGTGTATAACTCAGTTTTTCTTCAGCGACAGTGACCTTGACATTTGAACTTGGAAGCCCGAAACTGATAGGCTTCTTCTACATCCCAAGTACAAGTCATGTACAAATTGTTCTTTTCTCAGCGACGGTAATCTTTACATCTGACCTTTTGATCCCAAATTCGATAGGGCTTGTTCTTACTCCAAGTGCAAACCCTCTATAATATTTGGTAGCTGTATACTGTAAGGGGGACTCAATATATTTGTTTTTTTCTTTAAGTCACAATGACCGTGACCTGTGACTATTTTATACCACGAAATCAATAGCGATCTTCGTTACCCCCAAATACTCGATATCCACAAAGCTTGGTAAATATAAATGACGAACAACTCGATTTACTGTGCAGACGTATAATTTTAAATTCAGTTTGGGGTTTTGAAATTAAAAGGTTGCTCAACATCTCTTGAGCGCGACTAACACACCATGTATAATTTACATGCTGCAAAGCTAATACAATGCGGGAGTGGGAATGGGATGGCTCCTCACTCTTCTACTACAGACCAAAATGTTTCTAACAGCAGTATGAACCAACATAACTGGAAAACTCTGATGGTCAAGACAGCGCTGAAATGAAAATTCAAACTTAACTTATTTCTGTTCTATCAAAACTATGCCAGATCTAAATTGTGATATTTTGGGCTAATATATCAAGTTTACCACACTAAATTCTTCACAGAAAGAAAGGTGCTTCTTCCCTCTAATGATTCCTTAAGAAGCCAGTTTCTAAATGAGTTAGCTTCCTCCAATACCCAAAATTTCCCCATTCCCCGTGACACTAACCTCAAAAAAGGCAAATGCATTTCCATTCTTGGAAGTTCTCCTCGCGAAAGATTGATACCTACAACATAAGAATGTCGTGCGCTTCTCTCGTTTGTTCCACAACAAAACATCAAAACACAACTAGGTTGTTTTGCTTATCTGAACTAAGGCATCTCACTTCTCTAAATTGCTTTTGGAGGTACCCACTCTAAACTGTTCAGGTAGTTAGCTTTTCTGAATTGTTCCTTTAAGCGCCAACTTAAGAAAGAAGTCAGATCCTTGACTTTTCTTAATTGTTCCTTCAGATATCAACATAAAAATGAAACGAGGTCTTCGTTTCTTTGAACTGATCATCGAAAGACCAACCGCAAAGATTAGCGTGACATCTGATCAGCAATTTTATCTAGGACATATTAAAATATTATAATGAGTGGCTCCGTGTGTGCTGTTATGTGGGATGGGTGGGGGGGGTAATTTTTCAGACAAAATTCACGAAAATAAAATAGAATTTAACGCAAATACCCTTACTTAAGGAAATGATTCAAGAAAACAGAAATGCGACTACTTGAGACCGACGACAGACGTCTTCATTTGAAGTTTCTAATCCACGTAATGAACTCTTTTTTGTACCCGCATCTACAAATAAATAGATATGGCTTGATTATCCAGAACTCTCCAAAGAATAGTCAGAATGTTTTATCGTGTTTGTCTCCGCTGTTAATCACCAGGAATAAATATTTTGTTTTGCCAATGTCCCTGTACATATGACACCAGACTATTCCTGTCGCACGTACACGTGCTTTACAAATGTTCTATAAGAGAATAACCACTCTGCAAGTTCCTGAAAGTGCACAGCCCTTTCTCCGTCTTTTAATAATATCCGCTACAATCCACATTGACAAAATCTGCTAGAAATACCAGGCTCAAATTTTTATTGCCAATCGAAGTGGTTATCGAAAAGTAGCCATCTCTATTACTTGCCCAGTTCAACCGTTTGGCGACGATAAATTGCCACATCCTAGTGCACAAAAAATCGAGGAATGAAACATTCCCATAATAACCTGCAAATGACACCGACAAATCTGTTGACACTGATAACACCACTATTGTGTCTCTTCTTGGTAAACTTTTAAGTGCTCTGGTCTTTATCACTGCCACTGCAACCTTAACCTCAAGGTAAATGGAACACGCGTACAATCACCAAAAGAACTTTCTCATCTTCATAATGATTCAGCTCCAGGATTAAGAAAATCTATCGAAGGGTTCAGTAAATATAATGAAATGATGGAATTTTTTATTATCTTTTGTTTTACAAAAAAAAAAAATTGTGTGGCTGTTAATTTGACCCCAAAAGTCATACAGGTAAGCTAATGAATTTCTTAAGTTTCGTAATGATTACGCTGGGAATCTTATCGAAGAGCTAATGGAATCGGACCAAATAAAAACATTTTAATCAAAATCTTAAACTGTCGATGCCACCTCCGTCAGACGTGGGCTCAACAAAAGCGAACAAGTCCTATCGATTACTGATAAAAGCTATGTTTTACTGGCTCGAATTGACAGGCATAATGGTTTGCCGGGTTACAAATGAGATCGGATTTTGCACAAAACTGTGTGCATGATATTTCCATAAATCCATTTTAGTGAGACTCGACCGCAAATAAGCTAAACAGCATATTCCTCGGTGACGGCATCGAACCGTCTATTTTATACAAAAACAAATGCTTCAATTTATAACTGACCGCAACTGCAGACCACAGTCGGAACGTACAATATAGGGCCTGGTTATGCATTTCCTTTAAGAAGTCTGAATAAAGTGTTCAAGCAAGTATTTTTCACGAATGTTTCCTCCATACAAGTATGTTTCTAAACAAAGATATCGCACGGTTATGATGAGTCAGTCAGATAACAAAATGGGTTCGTGATTAAGTCCTCGAATCTGTAAACAATTCTTCAATTCTCACAACATTGCGGAAATTTAACACGCGTGTATACACAAAAGATAGCTGATTTGTGAAATTTTGTTCACATTCCTGGAGCAATACTGTCAAGTTATTCAAAATCAAACATTTTATATACTAAGTGTGAGTAATTATTTTTCTCTTTCGTGACATAATGCTTGGTTTCTCGAACATAATGTGTGAGTGCGAAGATTGACAATTATTCAGAAATTCAAGAGATTATTACACTATATAATGCACACAATATTGCGTACTCAATATAATTCCGATTAAAGTTGGAACCCTTTTACTCTACGTAATTTCTGATGGTCTGGTCAAATTGGAATTGATAAGCTTGATGAATTTTGGGGATTATACTGACCAAATAACTCGTCTTGTCTGTCCCTAATAGAAATATCTTGCATTGGAAAACTTTACGTTGTTTCTTCTGTTACCGTTGATTCAAGTTTGTTGATCATTATAAAAAAAATGCAGTCACGCTTTTTACTGTAGGCTTGGGCACATAAAATAGGACCGATGCGTCATCCTGCTTGTTGTAAAATGCAACTGATGGCGGTAGATGACTGCACTGAGATGCGTCTTGTGATGATATTCTAGCTCAAAATGTCTTCGACATTTTAAAATAGTGTGGTTTATATATATATATATATATATATATATATATATATATATATATATATATTTACAGTTTATGGGATTTTACCCGATATTTCGTCTTTATCTTTCTTCTAGGTGACTTTTAGGATAGCTTAACTTGTAACGTTGTTGTTGTTGTTCTTGTTGTGGTGTTTATTGTTGTTGTTCTTGTTGCTGGGCTTAACGCCATTTTTCAGCACACGATAGGCTATACATGGCGGCCAGTATTAATGGTGGTGGAAGAAACCGGGAAATACCCGGAAAGAACCACCGACCCACGAGAAGCTACTGGCAAGCTTTCTCACATATCCACATTCGCCGAATCCAAGACTCGAACCCACGCAGACAGAGGTGAGATGGCAGTGATCCGTAACGGAGAGCGCTTTAGACCACTCGGCCACTCGGGGCCCCTGTTGTAGGGTTTAACGCCATTTCTCAGCACAAGATAGGCTATACATGGCGGCCAGTATAAATGGTGGAGGAAGAACCCGGGAAAACCCCGGAAAGAACCACCGACCCACGAGAAGTAACTTGTAAAGTATTATCCAACTTGGATTGTACTTATGTGGCGTTAAACTCTATACATACATATGTACGTACTTGCACATACATACATACGTACATACACACACACACATACATGGAAGTCTTTTAGTGTGAAACATAAGATTTATCCCATGTACTAAATCGATTATCTCGATTCACCACGAATGATCATAAAAACGGGGAATATGCGAATTTTGTTTTAAAATTTAATACAGCTATACAAGTTTATGGCAAACCCGTCAAGTTCACCGTCAAGATTTCAACGATTCCATATATAAATTAAATGTTCGAGAACGTAGTGCCTCGGAACACGAAAGAGATTGGAATTCCTTTTGTCCTAAAAAAAATTAACACACCTCTGCATGAAAGGAGAAATAATTCTGACGGTGTGTTCGCTGGCACTTATACAAATGGACGATGGACGATCTTACGTAACAGGATTGCTAATAATTGTTAACAGATGTCACTTGTCACGATGCTAACGAATCTCATAAAGATCGGCAGACACTTACATAATCTATAGCCACGGTTCCGATATGATAACCACGTTTAGACGTGTTTAACATATTGTAATCTTGGCTAGTGATGATGGATAGCTCAATGATGCTACAACTATATTTATATGAGTTTAAGTGAAATTGTAACCACTAATAACAAATTTGCATCGATTTAACTAATTCTGAAATTTAGCTGCAAATTTTATTAAATGAACGAGAAATCCCTCATATCAATAAAATCTTTGGTTTTTCAAAATAAATAGGAATCAATGTACAACCATCGTAACCTCTGAGTTAAATGTGAAATTCATTCTTTCCAGAGGTCCCAAGAGTATTCTTAATGATGTGATTTTGCTGTGATCATCACTCGTTTTCATGTACTGTTTGAGCATGACCGAAATAAAGCAGGGTCTTTTTTATATTTTCTTTTTTTTAAATCGAAAAATTAGTCACTGCAAGATTGTTTTGTTGTCCGACTCTGAGCGGGAGATAAGATACACTTCTTTATGTTTTTCGAATCAAACATACCCTGGCCTCACAACGAGCGCACCTTCAGATTTCAACAACAAAAATCTCGCCGACAACATCATTCATACTATTTTTCAAACAAATGCACCGTTTCTTTGCATTTAATTGTTTTCATTTGACCAACAGAATAAAGTTTAAAAAGGGCTAAATTTAAGTGGATCATTCCCCCCCCCCCCTTTTCAATTCCAAAATTGATACTGTTATCTCACGCTCAGCGGGACACACTGATATGGCTCCTGGATCGTAACTTAGAAACTGTTAAGACCCACACTCATATTTACTGGGCATGAAAAGACATTCATAAATGGCACTTGTATAATTTTTAAGCACTTAGTCCCAGAAACACTGAATTCTGAGGGTGAAAAACAGGTAAAGGCGAGGATACACGTTTTGCAAACACCATCTAAAGTTTCAGTAATCCTAATCAAAACATTTTGCTGTCCCACCTAAAACAATTATTCCCGCCTTAATCAGCGTCATTATCCAAATATTCTAATTACAGGATGTTAGAAAATGTTTGAATACCTAAATTTAAAAAAACAAAAAAAACAAATACTGTTACCATTGACCTAGATAAAATCAAGTAACGTTTCCTTTTATGACAGTCTCTCTAAAACGAAGAATTTCAGGAAGCCAGGCTAACAATAGTTGCCTGGTTCACTGCGATTTAAGATATGCAAATCCACCATTCAGATATGATTTGGCAATGTAATTAATCTGAAACCAGGGTAATTCTCTCAATCAGCATCTTCACAAAATGTATGCGTTGGTTCCTGCTTTTTCTTTGAAACGAGCTGAGCTAACGCGGGAGGATCGACCAACAGGAACTACTTAGCAGTATTTGATTAAAGGATGTGGCGCATTTAAAGCCAGGTTATTAATCAGAAATTTACAGGAAATGCACTACGTCGCTGAATCGCAGCATCCTTATCTACCAAATAATACTCGGTCCAGAATCGCACTGGATCAGTCTTACTCTTCGTTAAAAGTTTAATCATTCTTAACGAGAAATTACCACTTCTAAATGTACGCCTAGGAATTACTGGAGATTTCAGGTAATTTAAGTACAAACGGCATTTACGGAACGATTCATACACCTGCCAACCAAGATTAAATATCTACCATAAGATTAAATACAGAAGGTATAAAGATGTTGAAAAAGCTCCCGACTGGCATTTAACAAAATAATACAGGCAAACTAGGCGAATTCTTAAATTATATGGTCCATATTATTTTTCTGTATAACCTGTTAGATCACCTTTATAGGATCCACCCCGCAACAGGTCACCTCCATTAGCCGCCTACGTGGACACAGAGGAAGGCGCATCTAGACTATTATTCTACACAGCCGAATCCGCAGATAAATATATGGCTATTAATAAATTAATGCAAGTTGCTCATAATTCGTCTCTGCACCCACCTGCTTGACTATATTAGCTAGTCATTACCCATCCACCAGGGCTAGTCTGCGACGTAACTTACTTTTTATTTCCTAATTGAAACTAATCTCACCTATGAAATCGGACAAAAAGACCAGACCCAATGCACCCTCCTGTATGTCGTAAATTTACTCGCCACTATATCGCCAGGACTGATGAAGTGGCATTAAGCCCCATATACGCATACATTTACGCTTACAATGCACAATTCACTACATATCGCGATGAGAAGAAAAGATGTGCTTTTAATAGTTTCTAACATACCTTCCTCTAATAGGGCCCTACTGATAAGACTACTAAACATCACAAGATATTTAAGCGAGTAAAGCATAGCTATGACGATGTTATTACGTGCTATCGTACCAAAAAGCACGTAATTCAAATTATATGGACACTGTAAACGTAAGCGTACCACCTGGAAAGTAATTCACATTAAAAGCATATTGTAAACGTATACACAGCTCTGATGAAACATACTGGGGTTCAGCCCGAATGTAAATATTGACAAAAACCTGTGTTTGATTTGAATTTTTAACGTAGCTTTCAGAATTTTTTCAGTCATATCGCTACGATGTCTGCAGTGTGGCAGTTTATAGTGATGTCTAGCACTGAGGCATCATGTCGCAGACAATTACTATTATGATGATCTTGCAGATAGCAATTACGGTTACAATTACAGCTATGACTGTTCAATTACACTTATAATTAATATAATATCAGAGCCGTTCAATTACAATCACAAATACAGTGTAATTAATTACTAACTTATACCAGTTACGTTGCAATTGAACCCAAGTCTGAATCCCAGAGTAAACTAAGTAAAATCATATATTTAGCTTGATTGCGTATTCTATATTAACTTCTATATTGTTAGCCCAACACCTGGCAGTTAAGATAAATATGTATATTTTCTCAAGTTTTAAAATTTGTTTGCAATTAGAAACACATTGATCTTTGCTATTGGATTTGACTTGTAATTGGACAATTACGCAAATCTAGACCTTCAATTACAATACAATTACACCATATTGGTGATGTTCAATTATAATAACAATTACAATTTTAAAAAACCAATGTAAGTGTAATAGTAATTAATTACCCAATTACACCAATTACGTTGTAATTGAACTCAAGTATACAGTCGTTGAACTCAAATTACTACTGAACCATGTTTCATCTTTTCTCACTTGGATGAAAACTCACAGTATTCAGATGCATGAGGTATTGTCATCAACGAAAGCATTATTTCTGGATATATTTTGAAGGCCGCTGTTCCATCTTCCCTCAAATGACTGATAGCAACCCAGGTTTCATCTATTCTATTTCTCAGACATGACTGAAAATCTGTAGATATTGTGCCAGTACCAATTTTACATCTGCTGCAGTCACTTTCTTAGGTAATAATAAAGTTTTTTTAAAAAAATAATTATCCAAACGTGCCAATTTTTGCTTATAGTTGCAATGCAGGATCCAAACCTTCAGCATGCTTTAATGTATCGTCTTTAAGTGTTAAATCGTCTCTAATGTGATGCTTCAAAAACCTGTCTTGCCCTATCTTAAAAGTCTTGTAGTCTGTCGTCTCGGGTGGATCTCATCTTTTCTATAAATAAAGCCTGTTGCAGGTTGTCCAATCGAAAGACCCGGATCCTCTTTCTCAGGCCCGGCCCTAGAATGTGCGGGGCCCAACGCAGCATGCGGGACCCAAGGCAGAAAGCCCCAAGCAAAAAAAATTGCATTGCGAAGAAGCGCCGGCCCCAAGGCGGTTGCCTCGTTCGCCTTGCCCTAGGGCCGGGCCTGCTCTTTCTGATTGTGCAGTGCTTAACTTCAAACTAATTACGTTCCAGACTGATAAAGCATAGATAAAGGCTTCTAATATTTTTTTAAAAAGGTTTTAATCTTTCCAAACGTCTTTTTAGCACATGTATTAATGGCGCATCATACTGTAACTCTATATTCACCTCGTCAAATGGGTTTAGAGCATCTACCAAAAATAGACATACATGGCGATTTGTTGGAGAAGTTGTGTTTCAGTTTACTTTTTTTTCCCCACATCTTGCTCTTTGAAAAATTCATAAAGAATGTTCCAGTTGTCCAGGAGTCTTCGTAAGCACCTGCTGATGATAAGTCATCTGGTTAAAAGTTGATTTAGAAATTTATTTTAGTTTGTATCATACAGAATCTGCATAACTTTGAACACTGCCTGCCGTTTACTGCTTTTGTCCAAATAATAATATATATCATTCAAACGCTGGTCAACATTATGTGGAAGACACGCGGTAGCTTTTTCAGCAGCTGTTTGTAACAGGTGACACACACGGCCTAAACGATACAAATTTGGTTGCTCTTTGATCGTAAATCCATACAGTCCTCTCCTCCAACCATACAGTGGCAATGTCCAACCAAAAGCCAAGCAATTCTTCTAATAAATGTCATAAATTTGTAATTCATTCTGTATCAGATTGAATACTTCTTCACGTATTGCAGAACCTTCATAAAAAGGGATTGAGAGGATGTCCGATATTACTGATGATGATATTTGATCAACAGTTCTGATAACAAGAGGAAAGATCTTGAAATTTCCTTGATCATTGCGTAGATCTGTAGAAACAGTGCATGAATCATTTCGCATTCTTTCAGCAAATTTTAACACAATATTAGCCGCCATTTCATTAACGACAACAGTTCCTTTCTGACCGCTCCGGTGGCCTAGTGGTTAGAGCGTCCACCTAGGATGCGGGAGGTTGTGGGTTCGATCCCCGGCCGAGTCATACCAAAGACTTATAAAAATTGTACTAACAGCTGCCTCGCTTGGCGCTCAGCATTAAGAGGTTATTATTTGGACTGGTCGGCCTGGTGTCAGGATAATGTGACTGGGTGGGACATCATACTACATGTCTGCGGCATGATGCCCCAGTGTTAAACACCACTATAACTGCCACACTGCAGACATCGTATCGATATGACTGAAAAATTGTTATAAATCCAAATCACACACACACACACACACACACACACACACAGAGAGTTCCTTTTTGATTAACCACATTCAAAATGTTTCGTACTGCCCGAGTAACTAAAGTTTAAAATCTGAATATTTATCCAGTGCACACACTGGAAGATCGAGTTCCTTCATAGTATCTATTAACATAACTTCGGCTCCAATTACATCAGATCTGGATACAGCAGATGCGGTCGCACTAGATCCAGCCGGTGATTAAACAAAATCTACAATTTTCTTTGTGTTTTTCTTTTTCAAGGTTGGAATACCTTTTACCTGAAATATGTCTGCTTAAATGAAATATTCCTCCACACTTTACTGAAAATCACAATAGCAGCAATTACAGAAAGCGTTTGTGTCTGCATTTTTCTTGGCTTTATGAGTTCGAACTCATAACTGTATTCTTTACGAAAACATTATGAGCTTTTCTTCGATTCTGAATTACTTTCATCAATATTCAATTGTCTTTTCGAAGCCATGATTTTTTTATTTTTTTTCCAGAATCAAAAACAAAGGCTTGAAAACGCAATTTAAAAGAAGACTTTGTTAATATAGACTAGCAAATTTTAACCTCCTCGGCACACATACGTGAATGAAATGCCTTTTTAAACCAGCGCGCATGCGCAGGATTTAAAAATTCATGTTCGCCAGTCGGTCATAGCACATTTTATGCCATGCGGATTTTTTTGTATCGCCACTTTTGAGGATTTTCAACGCTAAACACGTATCTGCAGGACACTAAGGCAAATTTATGCCTTTTCCAGGTTGAGTACGCAAAATGCGGGATTGTATGCATTTATTAAATACGATTCATGCAACACCCATACAACAGAAGATTGCGATTTCACATTTTTCCGGATTAAGTTAAAGATTTTTTTCATCACCACAGGGGTTGTTTTTTTGTTTTTTTTGTTTCGTTTTATATACCCCCTGTAGACATTCTGTTATATAAGTTATCATCAAACTTAATAAGGGGTGCATTTTTATGAGTACTACACCTTCATCACAAAAGTAGATCACTGCGATCAAGTATTTCATGCTTCTTCGAGCTGGGTTCAACTCTTGAGTTGAAGCTTTATCACAAGTGCTGTTCGTGCCTGACTCCTCAAACTAGTGGACTCCATTTCAGTTAAAACTATACCTATACAAGAAAAGGCAGTAATTGTGACCAATACTTCACGTTTACCATGGTGGCCACACTAGACGTCAAACTGTCATTCAGTGAAGATTTTCCAACAGACCATTATGGCGACCATACTAGAGAACAGAACTGTACCATTTTCATTTACGACCAAGTAGACATCATAAGAAGCCTTTGAGTGAAAACCCCATACTGATATGATCATTCTTTCAGGAAAAGTAGTGATAAGATTTTCAAGATGGCTGCTGAGGCAATCAAATTAGACAGCAGAGGAACTATTTTCATTTACCACCAACATGACACCATATGAAGTTCTTCAGTGAAAACCTCATGTTGATATAACTATATTATTCAAAGGAAGTAGCGATAACATGATTTTCAAGATATCAGACATCAGATCGGCATCTAGCTACGGTGTCGTAGCCTCGACGTGGTCCAGGTTACGAACTGATCCACATCATGTAATGGAGAAAATACAAATATTCAGAGTAATTGAGTAAAACTCCTTAAGCAGTCATATTTTGAAGTAAATTGAGATTATGATGGAGTTAGTAAGCCAATGCAAGACATACTATATTAGTATGGTTACAATCCGCCATGAAAGATAACGCGAGATTCTAGCGCTCTCTCGTTCTCCAAATATGATTTGCTATACCATATTTGGCTATTGCACAATATGTTATTCAATGCAGGCTATTTACTACGTTCACGTTTCCAAGCTAGGATTCAATATCCTGATATGGCACAGGAAAAATCGAGGCTAAAAACCGAACTAATTATTAGATGAACTAATATGACGGACGATCCAAAAGAATATATCGTATGATGAAGGTAGACGATATTTTACACGTCTTTTTACATGATCCTTAGTAATTCTGGTCTAAACAAAGGACTACTTAATTTATTTCTGTATATGTTGCCATGTATATTAAATTTATTTTGTGTGCTTGATCTTTGTCCATGACTGACAACAGAGTTTGGTGTGTACGTGCTCTGTCTTGTAAGTAAGCTAAAGTTGTTTACCTGGGTTCGAGTTCCAGACCCAGCCTAGATTATCACCTTAAGAGATTCTAGAAATCTGCTTACAGGTTGAGGTAATTTTCCATTATGATGATTAATTTTTTTTCAGAAAAGGCTATTATGACATGGTTCAAGTGAGGATGGTTTATGATTTACTCCTATTTTAACATAAGTCAAGTGGAATCAGTCTTTAAGCTGTGTTCAGTTACAATTTGAGAGGATTTGTTTATTTACATTGTTCACTGGAATGACAAAAAGTGCTTGATTTTTGGACTAAATATTATTTTGGAATTATTGTGAATTCTTTCAAGGACATTCCCGATTATACCATTGTTATACATAAAGACTAATAGCACATCAACTCATCCAAGACTGTTCGCACATCAGCGCATTCAATACTGGAATTCATTTGTAACAATATACTTTTGAACTTGTGAAATAAGTTTTAGGACTGTTTGGGATTTAATTCAAATTGTTCCTTTTAAATTTTTACCTTCGTTTCAACAGAAATAAATTATCTGTTGAATTTTATACTTTTTTCTTTCTTTTTTTTCTGATAAATGGTTCAAAGATTCCTAACAATGTATGGGGCAGCTTAAAATTTTGTGGCAATATGTTGAAAAAGCGCCAGGAATGAATCACACCCGGTTGCTCCATTTACACATATAGGTTAGTTTTATTACCCCATTCACAAAGCTGGGGTAGTAATTTTAGTGCTAATCGGAATCATTTTCATCTAGACCCAACCAGCCATTACAAGACGTATTCTAGTTAAAACCTCGTGTCAATAAATGTTTACGTTCAAGACCAGTAGCAATAACAAGATGTTCACCACTTACTTTATGGACGAGGGTTAAAAAGAAACAAATATAAGGAAACGACTGAACTACGTGCTATCGTTTCTTAGCTGTTTGACCGATAAACCTGGAAACTGCCGGTTTAGTTGCGTCATAACAGCGCGTGACTACTCAGGCGGCAAGTACTTCGCGAAATTTTGTAACTGCTGGGCTATCCAATCCGTGTACTGATATTTCACTAGACAGAATTTCCTAAGTGCAAGAATCAACAATGACCTGCATAAACAAACAAACAGCTCAAACCCATCCCATACCTGATTCGAATATATTTTACATAATTTAATTCCCCTGCCTATCCCACCAAAATTAAAAATTCTTCCCGAAGAATGCACTTAACATACGGGGCCTTCAAATTTTTGGAGAACTAATACTTGTATGCATTATAACTGTTTACCATGTGGTAAGTTTAAATTGCAGTTAATAAAGACTCGAGCAACAACTGACAGCCACAAATGTCTCAATGAGCATCGCTCTCCCCTCTCTCAATTCAAACACGTCAAAATTATTATCATTATCATCTTTAACACAATTGTGCGGAGAATGTAAAGACATTCGTAATGAGTAACTCGGCATTACTTACAGTCAAATGCGAATTCCGCATGTGGCGATTCATCCACACACATAACGACAGTCCGTGAAGCCATTATTCCGCGTCTCAATACGGCTTCTATCCTAGCTGCTATGCAGTTTATAGCTAGACTGGCTTCGACACCCAGTTTTGATCACAAGACCGACACTATGAATGTACAAAATGCTAAACCCGACTGTTCGTAAACCAACCATGCATAGCTCTCAAAAGCGCTCACTCGGCACAATCGATTGTGCGCCTACTTTGGTGTTGACCTTGAACTATTCGAAATAGATTGTCTTGCAAAATATCAATTGTAGTTCACCGATTCAAAAAGGCAGACTGAGTATCAAATAAGAGCAGACTGGTAATCGAGATTCTTTTGAGCAATTTAATTACCTTTTATCATTAACCGTGTGTCTGTCTTGTGAGATATATAGACTATATTAAATGCTCTTTACATATTTCATCGTGCACTATACTGCCTATAAATGAGCTGACTACCGTATTTGCTCAAATAGAAAAGTATGTATATAATGGCGTGTATTTATGTTTTCGTATGTGTGTATCCTCGTGTAAGTGTGGTGTCCGGACAATTCGGAGACGGAGATTTCAGAAAATGGACAATTTGGAGCGGGGACAATTCACACATAAAAACACAATCAAAACGAACTGATTTTTTTTTTTAGAAACGTCTATGAGTTAAGTTGCACGACAACCGCTCCGGTGGCCTAGTGGTTAGAGTGTCAGCCTTGAATGCAGGAGGTCGCGGATTCGAACCCCGGCCGAGTCATACCGTAGACTTATAAAAATGGTACTAACAGCTGCCTCGCTTGGCGCTCAGCATTAAGAGGTTAGTGTTAGGACTGGTCGGCCTGGTGTCTGAATAATGTGACTGGGTGGGACATCATGCTAAATGTCTGCGGCATGATGCCCCAGTGCTAGGCATCACTATAAACTGCCACACTGCCGACATTGTAGCGATATGACTGAAAAATTGTTAAAGCTACGTTACAAAATAATTCCAACACACACACACACACACACACACACACACACAC
This sequence comes from Megalonaias nervosa, assembly GCA_016617855.1. Classification (NCBI taxonomy): domain Eukaryota; kingdom Metazoa; phylum Mollusca; class Bivalvia; order Unionida; family Unionidae; genus Megalonaias; species Megalonaias nervosa. The sequence goes on along the minus strand of JAECUM010056211.1, from coordinate 2,115 downwards.
ACACACACACACACACACACACACACACACACACACACACACACACACACACAACGTATGACTGTGTGTGTGTTATTCTTACCACTTATATATTTTTTAAAACTTTCCTCATTCAGATTATATCCCTGAATAATAGTAATTGCCATGTAGTACCAACATAACCCACATAATTTTGTGATGCTTTAATGTCTACTGAATAGGACATAACCCTTTTGATGTTCAGCTCCATTATTTCATTCTGCAGGCACATGAAAATACAACGCTAAATACAGCAAAAAGTTTAAAAAAAGACTGGTACATACCCATATTATCACGCGCCTTTTAACTATTACAAAATAAGACCATTCTATTAGGCACCCGCGATAGTTATTTTCATAAGACTTCGTTATCACCATAACTAGCTCGTCGAGTCCTCAAAAAAAAGCTGGAATTATTAAATGCTTTAATAATGGCTAATGATGTGAACTATTTCATGCAGACTCAGTGGTTCTTAGATAAAATAAATACGTGTCAGCTAAAAGAAGAAACGATATATATAGTATAGTAGGTCTTTCTCTAACAAAGTTATTTTAAAACATATTTATAAACGTTATCTGTAAAACAAATACGTAAATATATGAAAACCCCGGTATAAACCACCAAACCACGGGTAGCTACAGGTGATCTTTCTCACTCCTCCCAAACTGGCCGAGCTCGAGACTCAGAACCATATAAACAAAGGTGAGATGGCGGTGATAGGTAAAGGTGAGCGATTTAGACCACTCGGCTAACTGGGGCCCACTCTCTTGCAATAAATGTAACGACACCAAAAAAAAATAAATTCAAACAGTTCTTACTGAAAACGATAATCATCTTCATCAGCAACTTCATTATCACCATAACTAGCTCGTCGCGTCCTTAAAAAAACTGGAATTATTAAATGTTTTAATAAGGCTAATGATAGGAACTCTTTCATGCAGACTCCGTGGTCCTTAGATAAAATAAATACGTGTCAGCTAAAAAAAAGAAACTAGTATTTACAAAAGGGACATCTGTATTATTGAAGAATATTTAAAATGGTAAGTTTACAAAATCTTGGTTGGTATTGTCCGCGATATTTGTATAATATCATTTGGACACAGCGATTTATAGAATTATAGAGAGGTTAATATACTATTCCCACTAGTTTATTATGATTCCATAGTGAGATTAATTAAACTATTCTCACTTGTTTATGTTCCTGTTTCCATTCAATTTGTATATTTGTACAGCTATTTCTCAGACCTACAAATATTGGGATTCAAAACATTGCTGCTTATGTGTAAACTTAAGCAAACTATAATCACACAAATTATAAGAGCTCTCTCTCTCTCTCTCTCTCTCTCTCTCTCTCTCTCTGTATACATCAGGTAAAATTTGACCATCGGGTGCACATTCTCTTCAGGTTTCTATTACGAGTTTGTAGCTGCCAGCAGAGAAATTGTGCTCTTCCATTTTCCTACATAATTATCATTTGCTTGCCTTATATACTGAACAGATTCGAACGTCCTAGTAAAAGTCTATATAATGTCTCTTTTCATAATTTAATTATATATTTTTCAATTACTGCATTTATACATCTCGAAACAGTAGCTCTTGACTCTTTCTTTATTTCATTGGGTCTTACTTATGGCATTCGACTCATATATGTATGTTACCCAAAAGTAAAACACAAAAAGAAAAAAAAGAAAAATGCATCTTGTATGACCATCCCAGTGAACACATTAGTATCCATCAACTCACTCTGCAGTGTTTAAATGCTGTTCAAGACAGAAAGAATTGAAATGATTATATTTTCAACGGGACATATATGCCTCGAGATCGATGATGAGTATATGGGTTACTTTCACTTATTTATTTATTTATTTGTTTATTTATTTATTTATTTATCTATTTATTTTCTCTGTTTTATTCAGATAAAAATGGTAAAAAGTGATTGGGCACAAAAGAGAGGAAGATAACACTACTCATTGTTTATTTAGATCTCAATCAATAATTAGAGACGTAGACATAAAAATGTCCCCAATTTATTTTTTTGCTTTAATGTCTCTTTAAATAAATAAAATATTTTAAAACTACTTGTCATTATAGCGTTAA
>JAECUM010056210.1:0-12341 GCA_016617855.1 Megalonaias nervosa | reverse complement strand
TAGCATAAATGATCAATTTATTTAAGCCTTATTAACTTTTCTGACTAAAGTAAATTTTCGAAATTCACTCACTTTAATGTTAATTTAATATAAATAATTTTTTCTGGAATTGCAGTTTCTTTGATCCTGTTATAACTAAAATATGTTGAACAAAATTCAATGTTGAACAAAAAATATCATCGAGATAGGTTTCATTGAGCTCCATTTTGAATATGCTAATCACCAGGAAAATTGCAGGACTCCGTTTCCTTCAAATTTTCTTCTTTGCTTTATGTAGGTCGAATATGCTGTCCAACCTCGTGCGGCGGTTCATTTTGTACAAATAAAAGAACATGTAAGTATATGTGTAGAGAAAACACCACCCACCCACCACACCTATATATATTCGAGAGCACCCTGACATAAAATGCATCTAAATATCAAAAATGTGTCGATGTTGTCATTAAGAATATAGTCACCATTATTGAAAATGGAAGAAAAATAATGTTAATGCCACTCCAAAGAACTTGGAAACTTTTTTGAGAAAATAAAACATTTATATTTAAGGGCTTTTAAGTTTGTACAAATTATGCTGATTTTCCGTCCAATATAGCGGCCGTTAACAGAGTGTAAAATCTTTAAATTACTTTAACCTAAACCCGCTGAATTAATTTGACCACCTTTAACAGGATAAATCATTGCATCTGGCCTTTACTGTGCTCTATACATGTACTGTTTGGAATATATGATTTTGTTTTGATTGTCGTTTACATTCTGTAGTAGTAGGGGTTAAGTGTTCCTTATCGTAAATACTGAATCACTTTCTTAGAGGATTACATCGATTCAGTATACGTGCTTTATTTTTAATTATGGAATTATGGGTAAATTATTGCATTATCACAATCCTATAATAAAATAGAAGTGAGTTACAACTGTGGGCGTGCTATTACGGAAGTCAATCTGAATTTTATTTATTCGGGTGAAAAAAGTATTCTCAAAGAATACTGTTACTATGTTATTTGCAGATTTTCAGTTTTGGAGAAAATTCAGATTTTCTTATAGTTGTCATAACTTCAACACATTATATGTACGAAACTGAGTAATGGAACCATATTGCAATGTTGAATACATTTATAAACGAACATTGTCATTTACATTCTGAGATAAACTGGAATATAAAAATGTAGATAGCTAAACATCTTCAAAAAGGACGGTTTAAAAACCGTTCGTCAAACAACATTGTTTCGTTTTCTTATAATTGAAGATCTATGCCCGGATGGAAGCGAGCCAGTAAAATGTTTTGTGGACCCGTGTGAAGTCAATAAGTGTGCACTGTTTCCAGAAGCCCTCTGTGTGTAAGTAGATTAATTCTGTTTTTCAGTCTTTCCGGCGCCCCCCCCCAAAAAAAAAATTAAAAAAATGTACATTCACTCAAGCGTACAGTCACACACACACACACACACGCGCGTACAGTCACTTGTCATTTTAAATTTGACCATGGTTTTATTCTTGCGCACGTTTATTGGGTATTATGCACATTACGAGTAAATAGACGCATAGACTTTTGCTTTTGTGCCCTTTCAAAGAAAATCGGGGCCCTTTTGAAATTTTGGAATTCCCACTCCTTCCAACACTTTACCTGATTAGGCCCTGTAAATTCACAGCTGTATTCAAATGGTAGGAGTTAAAATTTTTAAATCTGTAGTGATTGCATAATGCAGTGACCTTTTTCTATTCGATTCATGACTTCCTTTGTAACCCCTATTTCTACCCGCAGACAGATTTGTCCCTACCAACCTACTAAGCAACCTCTGTCAAACACTCGGCCTATTCAAAGATCCACTGGTATTATTTAGCTGCTTTTTGTCAACATGCATGCGTTATTGTATCATCTGATTTTTGTTTTGGAAGCAGATTATATGAGTACTGACTGTAGGCGGGTTCGGCCAAAATGGGTATGTGAGAGAGCTTGCCAGTAGCTTTTCGTGGGTCGGTGGTTCTTTTTGGGGGTTTTCCCGGGTTCTTCCTCCACCATTTATACTGGCCGCTATGTATAGCCTATCTTGTGCTGAAAAATGGCGTTAAACCCTTCAACAACAACAACAGCAACAACTGACTGCAGGAGGGGTTTAGATTTAAAGTCGGGTTTTTTTTATTCAGTTTTTATTTGTTTTCCCTCCTACCTCAGTGTACACCATTTCATGACATTACTCCGGATGTGTTTCATATCATTAAGTCTTTTTAATCACAGACATTAAATTCTTAAATTTGCACGAATATTTCCTGCTTTGAATTTGATGTTCATGACGGCTGACAGAAAATAATGATTGAAACGTACCTTTGCAGAGCTAATTACTGCGGCGGCTGCAATGTCGAGTTCTTCATTGGGGATCAAAATGTCACCAAGAGATGCCAAGGCGGTGGTAAGTTCAGTATTTGGAGAGGAAATTGTCACAGTCTGTATTTTTATTTAAATAAAAAATAACTTTTTAAATATTATTCACCGACTTTGAAGCAGTATTCATCCATATGTTAGTAATTAGGGACAATGAGCGTGATGTTGCAAATTAAAATCACAAATTGAATGACACATCACTTAACCTCAGTTGAAGCATATGCATCATTAAATGAGAGAACTACTTTTTTCTTGATCAACATACACGACGCCTCTAGAAAACAATTTGCGCATAAGTACAGAGGCCTAAGATTCAGGGAAATTTATAAAATTTGGTTTTCATCGATGGCTGTGCGTTATACACTTGTGCATATTAATAAAACCCTCCATGTGAGAAAATGAACAAAATATTATAAAAATTATAGCAAAGCTGATTAGGAACAAATGCTTATATAAACTTATGTAAAATAGGCCCTGAAAGAGGGCCACATTAAGGATTTGATTTGAGGGCCCAGGTCACTTAAGATGGGGGGAGGGGGGCCTTTGAGATCTGCAAAATGCACCCTAAGAGCAGTCCTCAATCTGCTCTAGATATGAGCATAATTAGTATAGCAATATGAAACTAATATTAGACGGTTTAATCCTGCCCTGCCCAGAAGGATCTCCTTAAATTTATCTTCATAATGAAAACACATTGGTGAACCATATTCATTTTCGTTAATTTTCTTATCATGATCCCACCATAAATTATTTAAATATATACAATACGGATTCAAACTGCTTTCGTACCATGAAGCTCAAGGAAATGTTTGTAGTTAAGAATAGTCGGTAGATTTCATTATTTATTACGTAAGATTGTTCTTCGCACACATTTGCTACGTTTCAATGTTGTTCAGAACAGAAATCGTACACTCCAGCATTGTCTTCGTGTTCCCTGGATTACGGCACATGACTTCACTTGGCAAACCATGTATGATTTCTGTATAATGGAACTGATGATAAGCTTTTTTTTTTTTTCAACAGGATTTTGTCCAGATGGAAGCTCTCCCGTAAATTGCTTTGTCGATCCTTGTCAAGTCACAAAATGTTCCAAATACCCGAATGCACGCTGTGTGTAAGTCTATTATATTGCCTCTCTACTTTCACGGATTTTTTGGGGGTTGCTTTTTGCTATGTGTAGAAAGGCCACGTGGCCCCAGAAAACGCTACAAATGTAATTTTCCTGTATTAGCGATATTCTTCAAACTGGAAAGAAATAACTCTAGTTCCAAATCTAAAATTTTAATTCTTTATAATTTTCAGCATGAAAAATTTGGAATTTTCTTGACGGAAGTCTCTGAATTTGCTTCCTAATGTCGTGGCTTTCTTTTGAGTATCATCTAATTCAGGGCCCAAGATAATTTCAAAATGCAATGTTTGGTGTTTGTATACACGAGATATTGTTGTTGATTGCTGCTGTTATTCATATTATTATTATTACTGCCAAAATTATAGAAAAATATTTGTAGTGGGATAGTACAAGAGTTCATACAAATGTAGAAGTCCGCCTCAGTTCATGATACAATCGCATGGGGAGTAGGAATACTGAATATCATTATTATTATTGTTATTATTATTATTATTATTATTATTATTATTATTATTATCCTCATCCTCAATTTATATGATAGTATTGTTATTTTTCTGAATATGTGATATACTGTTATATGGACTGTATATTCCATTGATAGAGTATTGTTTTCCGAAAAGTCGTAAAGATATCGGTGATCCGTTTGCATTATTTCAGCATGAATCAGTCACGCAAAACAACCGTCCCACAAACTGCTTATCGTATAATTGTGCATCGTCATCATTACATTCATACCGAGCTACTTAGTATGTCTCCTCCCTCCCCATCTCCCCTCTCTCTCCCCCGATGGGTTAAATACTTTTAAAAAATACTTTCATTTGCTTTTCTCATTGACGATTATAAAGTCATGGCGAAAATAGTAACCAACATGAAATCTGTGTTGGAAACTTTAGTAAAGACCGAAGCGGAAGCCCTGAGTCCATCATTCTTGTAAGATGAAACATAAACCTGAATTTATTTTGACCAATTGAATGTCTATAACTGAATATATTTTGACCATCCAATATCTACGCTTGTATGTATTTTGACCAATCTAATGTCTATAATCGAATGTCTAACCAAAAGACTTCCTGGAGAAATTGGGACCTGAATTAATAGAAGTCACGGAGGATCTAGGCAATGAAGAATAATCATTGATTATCCAAAAGTACCCTGACTGGCTTGCGTTGTACAGAGGGAGTGTGTTGTCTTTACACCTCCGCGATCCTGAATTGAAAACGTGACCGTTATGTGCGATGGAAAATGATGCTTTTCTCCTGGTTGCCCGGATTCCACCAACTCAGGTCTCACCTCATGCCAAAACATCTAAACCGTCTCTAACCTACATTTTATAAATTAGAAATTTGTTGTACAATCGCCTCTATAAAAAAGGAGATAAAGTTGACATTCGTTGGTATACGGTGAGTTTTGTAGCGAGAAAGAATTATGCTCATTTAATAGACTTTATAAGCTTTAGGAGCATAAAAATATTCTTAATATTTGCAAATCATACAGGCAAGGTTTATGACATTTCCATGGTCATACCTGATATACCGTACTTCGTATTTCCTTATTACATTTACAGCCTCGATTACACTCACCGCCTTTATCCAGATCAAAACCACATCCCTCAAACATTGCTGTATAGACAAATACAGACTGAGCCATCCGAATTTGCAATGATCAGAAACATTCTTCTGTCCCCATGAAGTTCGAATGATTGAAGTTACGCTGTATTACAATACTAGCTGTATTTCGTAAAATGAAACAAACTGTTTGACATGATCTTGTTTTTTGACAAACTGTTTGATATGATCTTGTTTTTTGACAAACTGTTTGACATGATCTTATTTTTTGACAAACTGTTTGACATGATCTTGTTTTTTTGACAAACTGTTTGACATGATCGTGTTTTTTGACAAACTGTTTGACATGATCGTGTTCTTTTTTTATAACAAACAGTTTGACATCATCGTGTTGCTTTTTACAGGTCCAGCTACTGCGGAGGATGCAACGCAAACTTCTTTATTGGGAATCGCGATGTTACACAACATTGTTGAATCTCGTAAATTTTGATGATACGATCATTTTCCTCATAAACGGCTTTTCTCAGTTTTTGGTGTTCCTTGATTTATTTGTATGCTCTAGTGTTGAAACAGTTAAACGAACTTACATTAAAATTTTATTTCGTCATATGCGAGTATTCTTTGGAGTAAAAGATGTTCTTATGAGAACGAAGAGTATAAAATAAATATTCTTTGTACTGGACAGGCGGGAACATTACGAGTAAAGCATATCTTCTTTTAAAAAATGTAAACGCCCATGGTCGAGTTGCCTAAAGCGTTGGTCTAAAGAAGACAGCCATGAATCTGACAGACTTGGGCTCGTGCTTGCATAAACGTAAACATTTTTGTCAACGTTTTACAGAGCAATAGAGCTCCAGACCACCTCAACCACCAAGAACAACAGCAACAAGATTTGACTGAAAACATTGACCGATTACATCGAGAAGCGGTTCCATTATTTATGCTAAATGATCAATCTGATTTTAATATTAGATCAGTGTCACGATCCAGCTACGGTATTATAAATAATACTGCAGCAGATGTGCATTAACAAATGTTGAGCCCCCAATCAGCGAGTCTGACACCCTAAATGCATATAACAACTCAAGATTCGATAGATGAAATTTTTATAAAAGTATAAGTCATCAAATTAATAGATATATTTAACATAAAGGCTTCAGTTTCTGCTCGATACAGTAATTGACCCGGTTAGTCCAATTTCCATTTAACAAGTTAATTCATCATTCGGAATTTCCCTATCTACATGTGAGAGAGTCATTACTTCTACTTGTCCGCTTCAGTATTTCTTCTCCTCCTTCCTTTCTTCCTTCCTTACTTTCTTTAGTTTCCCTCTCTTCCTCATTCCTTTTATTTCTTACTCCCTCCATTCCTTCCTCCTTCTTTCCACTCTTGACTCCTTCCTCCTTTCCTTCTACTATTGTGCCGCCCTGCGTGTGCACCCTGGTAGCTTCTGAATACAGCAAGGGACATAATTCCTTACCTCCCTGCCCTATCTTCCAGGAAATTCATCACTCTCTCACATACCTTCCGTTAGATTAAATGGGCGACCAACAATGTCCTAAGAATAAACAAACTTCCACGCTTACATAACTCATATGCCATGCTCTACTACATTCGAATAATATTACTTCCATGAACATGGTAACACACATACACCATCTAAATAATGATAAATTCCTATATAGTAATCTACACCATATTTAATGAAGCAATCAATCATACTGCATGCGTCATAATAATTAAGATTTTATATGACAACGAACAGTGCAAAACTAGTATCTAACTAGCCTGAGCGCTTTTGACTCTTAATCAGTCTTTTTCAAAGGCAAATACAAAACATAGACAAGACAAACAAATAAAACACCAAAACCGTTGTATTTGCAAAACTTTACATGACTGTTTCTACAGGAATTAAACCTTTAAATTTACTGTGTTTCAACTAGTTTATTTCAACTTATTGCGGATGCTTGAAAATATTTTTATTAACCTAGAAATCGACGAGCCATAACGACATCTGTTGTTTAAAGTAGATTTATGTAAACGCAAAGTATATCCCGGATATTTCATTGTCATTGTAGTAATTATAGGCTATTAAGCAAATTTAGAGAATTATTTAAAAGAAAACGTTTCGGGCGCAAAAAATAAATAATTTCATTTGTGCATGGCTGTCTTTTTCTATAGAACACTGAAACCAAGCGGTTTAAACCAAGAAGACTAGAAAGACTTTGTAACTCAGGGTCCAGCTTCGCATAACCATTAATTTACGCTTATTATAGTCGAATAAATGTAAATCCACATCCTAACACTAAACATTCTAATAAATACAAGTACACTAAATAACTTAATTAAACATAATTGCAGTAACTGAAGGTAATAAAATCTAATTAACTCAGCCAAGTACAAAATTTGGGGAAGATATCATCTTACCTTTGGAAGCTTTTAAATTCAATCCCAATTCCCCTTTACGAGACAAGTCACCACGAATCTCGGAGTGGCCCTCCTTTAGAATTCCCTTAATGACAGTTTCCTTTCCTAGGACTGTGATATGAGAGAGACTTCCGCGTCTGTACTCTTCCAAAATCATAAGCGCACTGAAATCCTAGACATTTCCTATACCAATGATACCTGTTACTGCTTAAATTTTAGATCACGCACCAATTCTGTCTGAGCCCTCTAGTCGGCTATATTTGATAGGTCAGTGTGAATCTAATGTAACTCGATGTCAACCGCCCCACTCTTTGCGGCTGCCACACGGGGAGGAGGGGGGGAGGGGAATATTGCCCGCTTCTACAGTCGAAGCTGATCAAAGGGATACGTTTCGTTGAAGCAGTCTTGGTGATATCATTGTAGGTACCGTTTAGGTAGGATATCCTTGTTCTTGGGTATGCGTGAATAAATTCTGCTACAAACAGTTGGTTACAATCACTTGTTTTACATGTTGTGATTTCACTTATTTGCCGACGTCACTTATGTATCGCTGGAAATAACTTTTTGGACAGAAGTTATGTCCATGATGTTGATCTCTTTTGTAAATTACGACAAAAGGTTACTTATGACAAAAGTAATATTTAAAAAAATTATTGTTGACGAAGGTATTAGTGAGGAGTAGTAACAATGCCGTATATATAATCATAATTTGTAAATTGTGCCAGCTAAAGTTGTGCGTGTGTGTGTTTGTGTGTGTGCATATTGTATAATCTCGAAGAAAGAGGAATTTAAACCTAGCTTCAGTGAAAGCCGTTTTTTTCCTAGAAAAGGCACTTTTGACACCCGCTGAAAATGTTCTGTATAGATGCTTCTTGCAAGTTTGATTTTAAAGTTTCCCATCCATTTTGAGAGTCAGAAAGATTTCACATGGTTGCCGTGGAAATTACACCCGAAGCAATTACATTATTACACAAAACGACATAATTTATCAATATGTGTTCAAATCTAGAGACACCCAATTTTATCCTAGCTAAGTTCAGTAATACAGCAGTTATTGATAAGGAACGTATGGCTCAAAATTAATTTAACAACTACATGCTGATCGGATTCAAACATATGCACTCAGCATATATATTGCGAGCATACGTATGACATACCATTTTAATAAAGGAATCGGGTAACTTTCGGTTTCATTTTCCATATGGAAAACAGAGGGATTGATGTTACTGAGTCAGTTTCTGGTAGTAAGAATAACGTAGAACCTCATTCAATTAAAAACGAAACTTTAAAAACGCAGTTATAAACGTAACAGTATTAAGAATTGTTATCCCCTACAAACTTCTATCATTATTATTGTATTAAAAGTTTAGTTTGGAATAAAAAGACTATCGATGAGTTATCGGACTGTAAAAGGGATGAATATCGTCGGCAATTGTAGACATTATAACCGTTTTATAAGGCAGAGAGGGTTGTTACAAAATTACAAAATCCAACATGTTACAAAATCGGCTTTATCTAAAATCTTAATGTAAAATTCATTTTGATTTGATATTCTAAGAGGCACTCATTTTTTCGCAAATCTCAATCACAGGGAATAATTAGGAAAAGCTGTACGATTATTTTATTTTAGGGCTATACTGGTAATGCTGCTTTTTTCATACTTTAGAATATATCATGGCATGTTAAATGCCTACTGTAATTCCTTAATGCCTGAAACCTATATAGTTTGATAAGTAGCACACATTATTGCAAAGAGGGTCTCTACGATCTACATTTCATGTGTAAGTGACTATGTTGAAATTTTGTGTTTAAAATTTATTTATTGAGCGCGGTTTGAAAGTATTGCATCTTGGTAAGTACTACACCTTTAGAACCAAAGTAGATCACTGTAACCTACATTTTACGCCTTAGTTACATAGATTAAGCATTCAGTATTTGTGTTTAGCTCATGAAAGCCTATTTTTACATGACGTATACATCCAAGCCTACACAGAAAACCTTTCATGACCAGTGCAATTGTAAGAAGCATAAACCTGGTGATCCAGGGTAAATGTCCATACTAATGACTAACCTTATATATTGCGGCAGTTTACCCTCAACAGATTAACTGTTTATTGTACATGTGAGTGACAATAAGAATTAGAGGAGTTGACTACATGCTTTTAATGTGAGACCTCACTTGTAGCCACAAATCAAAGTAAATACTGACATATGTATTATACTTCTAATAGTAGCTGTCACAGAAGGTTAAAAGCATAGCATTTGTCAGCCAGTAATAGCTGGTTTCTGCGGGTTGATTCACAATAAAATTATCACAGTGATTGAGCGATTGGATGTATTAATATTGTTCATACTCAAAGCGCAATCGGAACTCTCTACTTTTGTCGCCCAATACTAGAAAAAACAACAACAAAACAAAACAGCCTGATGAGAAAACAGAATAAAACGGAAACGAAGAACCCCAAAAATATGAGGTGCTAGACATCGCTGTAAGATCTGACGAAGTACAAAACAAACCATGTCAAACAACACCTTTGAAGTAAAAGTGAAACTTATATTATCCTGGAATAAGGTTGTATTATCAATTTCGTTGCATATTACCCGAACGTTATTTTTGAAATCCTGTTTATCACATGATGCTTCAAGCTGATGATGTCAATAGTTTATCGACGATGAAACGAAAACGTATCTGCTTGAGTTAAAAAAAAAAAAACCACTGCAAGGGCCTGTATTTGCTTTTTGTTTTTGGCGTTGGCGTGTCCATTTTTACACAGCCTAACTCAGTTGTCCTGACATGAACGTAGTCTTTCTATAGTTTGTTTATATAGATTATCTACCTGTACAAATAAGATGTATGTATTACAAGTCAATGTTTCGGACAATACTGGAGTAAGATTAATTGTGGACCATTCTAACAATGTACAGGCTTATGCATATTATGCCCTCGCATTTTCTTGCGGATTTGAAAGGCAATTGGCTAATACGGTCGTCTGCATTGTTACCTCTCGGCTCGTTCAAAGTAACACAAAGAAAGAGTGACTACAACAAGCTTTGTAAATTAACAAAAATAATTTCCCTAGAAAACACGGTGAAAAGGTAAATATGTGAAACAAAACTTACGACTTACGAAGAAGATCCAAAAATTTGTTCTAAATTTGTGAAAACATAAGTCCTGCGAATAAACAGTTTTAAATTGATACAGTCTGAATTTCAGTTCCGTTCCAAGATGGCGGATGATGACGTCAGACGAAGGCCAACAAAATGTCCAGAATTTTCACTGTCATAAATTGTATTGTTCTGCTCCAATTTAGAAATAATTTCAACAAATGTCTTTGTCCAAAGCCAGTAGGGTTGTTCTCCAGGGAAAATAATTATTTAGAAAGTAGATGAAGTACAGCTACCACCACTAACAATACACATGTTGTTCCTCATACGTACGAATGAACAACTCTTTCCAGCACAGGAATACCTTTTCCTTAAGGTATTAGAAACTCTACAAGATGTTATGATGTGACTCTCAACTATGACTGACTACGACTATGACTGAATATTTCTTACAGGTAACTGAGCTTTTAAAACAAGCTAATGCGTCATTTCATGTACACATGCACGAAGCACACGTGTGATTTCGAAATCACACCTGGGCATTACAAAAAACGTAAACAAGTATAGTTAGTAATGACGTAGTCACAGCCAATCATTTGCACAGCTTTTCCTGACTGTTTACTTGCAACGACAAACTATCATACAAAAATCGTGCTTACACGCGTCACATTTACGTTTTAAATAAATACGATGTTTCTAACAAACTATTAGACCCATGGAAACATAATCATCATAATAATAACTACATTTAATGATGTAAAAATGAAATAAAAATGAAACAAAGAATTAGAAGAATTTAAATTTTAACACATATGTAATTTAACTACAGGGTCGTAACAGCATATAAAAAGGATTGCCGAGTTGGATGGCGTACATCGAGACTAAAATTACTTTACAAGTCCAAATTTGATAATAGTAATGCAAGTAGCCAAATTATGGCTAGCTATAGAAGCGTATAAATTTATCATTTTGAAATTATATGTTAATTTTTATAAAGCATATTAACGGCATTTTACTATCCAAGGCTATTCTAATATTCCGTTTAATTTTATTGTACCTATGACAGAGTAGAATGTCGAAGCTTATGCTACGTTTTGGATATATTACAAGAAATATCATGTCAAGACATAAAGGATAATGCTGATCTGTATGAAAATCGGTTGCAAATTGTCAAACTATGTCACAGCATCAAAAAGGGAAAATCCGGCCTTAAAATATTGATTGTAGAAAGCCTCATTTACGTTGAAGATATTTTACCAATCTGAATCTTGTTGACAATCATATACACAAGATATAAGCTTTAATTATAATTATCACATGACCGCGCTATTTGGGGGCTATCCAGGTACCCCAAGCTATGAAGCAGAATTACTTTCCCAAAACAGATTTTTAATAGTAAGGCATGTTCTTTGCGGCACGTAAAAACGTAAAATGACGGTCTTACACGGAAATCCGTCCAGATCGTCAAATTTGGCTTGTTTATGTCTCGGGTAATCCTGGTTTTATTGTTGTTGTTGTTGTTGTTGTTGTGGGGCTTAACGCCATTTTTCAGCACACGATAGGCTATACATGGCGGCCAGTATTAATGGTGGAGGAAGAAACCGGGAAATCCGCGGAAAGAACCACCGACCCACGAGAAGTTACTGGCAAGCTTTCTCACATATCCACATTCGCCGAATCTTAGACTCGAACTAACGCAGACAGAGGTGAGATGGCAGTGATCCGTAACGGACAGCGCCTT